>CAIGRR010360076.1:0-10025 GCA_903798365.1 Fraxinus sp. 1973-6204
GGCCCGACCTAACCCGGACCACTCGAATTGACACCTCTACTGTCCCTTAACTTTTTTTTTTTTTTTTTTTTTTTTTTTTAGTATGGCCTTGTTTGAGCCAAATTATTATAGAATGAGAATGAAAAATATAGTCGTTATTGGGCTCACACAAAAGATAGAAAATTTGGATTTAAATATTGATATGATGGATAACAGTTATATTTTTCATTTTAATGAGATAATAATTTGGTTCAAACAGGGCATATATATATGTAAAATGTTACGTACAAGCAGTATTATTTTTTAACATTTAAGTAAATATTTTCCTTCGTGGGTATATTATATACAAATTTGAGACTAAGAATGTCCATGAAATGTTGGAGACCACGCGACGAATTTACCATATTTCTTTTTATTAGCCCTTGTTTGGTACCGACTAGATTTTAATACAATTCAAAGTCAACAATCAATTTTAATTAAATATTTTATAAGTCTGACAACCTTTCAACCATTCATTCCATCAACTTTTATTAAAATTTATTAAAGTCTGATTTTAATTATTGCTTGGTTTAAAATTCATATTATTACTTTTCTTTAAATGGACACAAGATTCTGGTAAAAGAAAAGAAAATATTTGATTGACAGCGGATCAAATCAGGAGGAATACGCGTTGATGTTCGAGGAAGATGGGCAACGCCGGATCCAAGATTACTTGCATAAAAGTAAACCCATCTAGGCAGAGAGAGTAGAAGCGTGAAACCTCAAGCGTCTGGCTGTTTTCATGTGAATTTCACGTATTGAATCAGATTAGAACTTTACGCATTCGCATAAATACACCAAAACCCACATGCCTCCACCCCTTTAACAGGACAAACAAATGCAGGCTTGATTTTTATTTTTTTAATTCTAAATCGAGAAAAGAAACAAATCCCATGTTGTAGATTTTGATAAATTTGCATTTCTTCGTCATAATCGGTCTTCTTCTTCGTCGTACTGTTCTCTCTCTCTTATTCAATTTTGTCAATCGATTGTTTTCGTCGGTACATCTTATACATATTAGGTGCGAGATCTATTCATTTACTTCATTTCTTGGGGGTGGATCTTTGCTTAATTTTTACTTTATTACACAAGAATCTAGTACTGTTTTATATTTTTGTAGTAGAAGTAGAGTAATAGTTGAATTAGTGGGAGAGAAATGGAGTCGGAGAAGAAATCGTCGGCAGTATCTGATGTGGGCGCATGGGCAATGAATGTTATCAGTTCTGTTGGAATCATTATGGCCAACAAGCAACTCATGTCATCCAGCGGCTATGCTTTCAGCTTTGGTTAGTCCCTGCTCTATCAGATCTCATATCTTTGTCAATTTGCCTTTCGAATTTTGAATTTTGATGGGTGTTAATTCAAAATCATGTTTCGTGTAGACGTGTTCTGTTGGATTGCCTTCAACTTTAGATAGTAGTTTATTGATTACTGTAATCTATTCAGGATTGGATCTCCAGGTGTTTGTCAGTTTTTGATCTGTGGGATGTGCCGATTCCATTAATGTTAGGAACATTTAGCCCATATGCATTTATTAGTTTCAATTATTCATAAAACCTGCAAATAATCTATTTTGGTGAATTTGTTTGCAAATATGGCCTCGGGTCCATTTTGGTTGATGCAATTGGCGTTCTTAGGTTTAGATTTAAGAAGGAAATACACGATTATGCTCCATGGTCTGTGGGCCTTGCCTGCATATTCTTAACTGATCCGTTTGCAGTTGTTTATCAATTCTTTTATAATCATTTACTGGTGAGAAGTATTTTATGATTTTTATTTGTTTTTATGCTGCTTGAAAGGTAGACCAAACTCTACAGCATTCTTAATACTTCGTGTTTTGCTTCACGCAGCTACAACGTTGACTGGATTTCACTTTGCTGTTACCGCACTTGTTGGTATGGTCTCCAATGCCACAGGCCTTTCAGCATCAAAGCACATCCCTCTTTGGGAACTTCTCTGGTTCTCAATTGTTGCCAATATGTCAATCACAGGGATGAATTTAAGTCTCATGCTAAACTCAGTTGGATTTTACCAAGTATGATACTCAGTGACACACTGCGCATGTTTTTTATTTTTTTATGTTACATGATGGTGTTCAAGTCTTCCCTCTATATATATATATATTTGATTATCATAAGCTTACTTGGAATTTACTTGTATTTTTTGGCAATTTAATTACTCTTTTCATTTCTTCCCCACTCTCATAGGACATACTTGAAAACCTGATGACATCCATTTATCAAATATTCTTGCAATTATATTCTTTGCCCTTTCTTTAGGAAGTAAAACTCGATTGAAGGATCGACTGAGGTTGGAGGTTTAAGCATGCATTGATCTCTGTACAACCACTTACTAATATCAAATTGACTTGTAGTACAACTTAAAAGTTTATTTGCAAATCCTAGCCACGTACATAAAAAACAGAGGACTGCACATCTCTTTATGTTGATCAGTGAATCACACTTTCATACTTCATTTGACTAGTATTTATAATTTTCTGGTTCTTCGTAAATCCCTGTGATTAAAATGAAGTGAGCTTCTGAAGAAATCTATTATTATTAACAAACTTGACATGAAGAATGAGATCTGCAGGATGTCTCACCATATAGAGGTTGATGATACAATAAGTGTTCAGTCAACAATCATTAGTATTTAGTATTTGTTTTCCTAAATAGTTTACTTTGGCATTTGTGGTTAATTATTTTTTAATATTTGTTTTCATATTGTTAAAATTGTTTGTCGATTAGTTGGAAGTGGAGTTGTTGAGAAATGAACTAAAAGTTTTCTTCTGAACTGATAGTTTTTGTTGAAGTTGTACCCTCAATGATGTCGCCCTTTAAATAACTGATACCATGTTTATTTTTAATTTTTTGTATGTAAATCGCTACCTTTTGGATTTAGCTAATTTACTGTTGTACTTTTGGTGTAGATATCAAAATTGAGCATGATTCCGGTGGTCTGTGTGATGGAATGGATTCTTCACAGTAAGCATTACTCGAAAGAAGTTAAGATGGCTGTTGTGGTGGTGGTTATAGGTGTCGGTGTTTGCACTGTAACTGATGTTAAAGTTAATGCCAAGGGTTTTATCTGTGCTTGTGTCGCAGTTTTGTCAACATCACTGCAGCAAATTGTGAGTATATTTAATTTCCATTCCCATTATATTGGATGTGTTAAAAGGTTGGGTTCCCTTTGATGCCAATTAACAAATTTGAAAATAGTTCTCTAGATAACATAGAATGCAATCTTTTGAGTTGTTTTAAAGCTTCTAAATAGCCTGTGATGAATTCTGATTTTGTCATGGCTTCCAGTTCCTGTCAGAGTATTGTTAATATTTTGATGTAGAGTGATCAGCTGTATTTTTAACAGTTTTGTGGATGAGTAAAGCATGATAAATATAGTTTTTCTTTTTAGAAATTATGCTCTTTTATAGTAATTATTAGTGGATTTACATACTGAACCTTATCGGTCATTCAGTTGAACTTATCCTGCTCAATCTGGGAAGCTATCCTAATCCAGTTTATGTACAAGCTTCATCAACATCTTGCAGAATCTTTTTGCGAAGACTAAAAGCACGTTTGGAAAGTGTTTATATTGGTTCAAATTATAAATTGATAATGATAAATGTTGCATAATTAGGTAGTAGGTAGTATTTGTGGGTCCCTAGAAATGTGTGGATAATAAGTGGCTTGAGTGTTTATAAACAATTTATAAATATGAGCCAAACATGGGCTAAATATGCTTCTCTTGTGTAGGTTATTAGTTTAGAGGCATATGCATGAGATGGATTCCACCTCTCCTGAGCTGGGAAGGGATCACAACACACAGTGTGAGATCCCACAATGTTGTAGCTCATGTTAAAACACAGAAAATGGAGATGAAAAATTATTAAAGAACATAATTGTGCACCATGGTGTCTTCTTTATGATCCAATCTTTTGCCTTATAGCTTTCCCTTACAGACATTTCTACGCTTCAGTTCACCATGAGCAGCACCTCAAAAATGCTATATGAAACTCCTATTTTGACTTCTTTGAACTTGATTTTACAGTTTCATGTCCCCAAGGAAACAAGCTTTAAGCATGCCTTCGTTATAAAACTATGTCTTAACTGTTTTATGTGAACCAGCCTGCCACACCCTCCCCCCAACCCCTCAACCAAAAAAAAATATATCTTTCCCATGAAAAAAGAAGTATTACTATAACTATTCTTTGGAAAATCGTCTTCTCCAATGTTATGCAGGCAGATGTTTGATTGGACAATTATTCTTTTGATTCAGTCAATAGGTTCTCTGCAGAAAAAGTACTCTATTGGATCGTTTGAACTGTTAAGTAAAACCGCTCCTATTCAAGCTTGTTCTCTTCTTGTGTTTGGTCCTATAGTGGACTATTATCTCTCTGGAAAGTTAATTTTGGACTACAAGTTTTCTACTGGAGTCATCGTAAGCACCTATTTCTCACTTGCTCAGCTCAATTCTTTACATTTTAGTACACTTTAGTAGTAGTAATCATTAGTTGTGTCTATTCATTTGACCCGAGTTGGCAATATTTGCAGTTCTTTATACTCCTTTCATGTTCTCTAGCCGTATTCTGCAATGTGAGCCAATATCTTTGCATTGGACGATTTTCAGCGGTTTCCTTCCAAGTTTTAGGCCACATGAAAACAGTGGCCGTCCTCACATTAGGATGGCTGCTATTTGACTCGGAGCTGACTTTTAAGAACATCATGGGGATGCTTATTGCAGTTGTTGGCATGGTTATTTATAGTTGGGCAGTTGAGGTTGAAAAGCGGGCTAACTCCAAGGTAGCACCCCTTTCGAAAACCAGCTTGACTGACGAGGAAATTAGATTGCTGAAGGAGGAAGTCGGCAGAACTACTGTTAAGGATGTTGAACTTGCTCGGTCTGGGTAAGTCGACATCCATATTCAGGTCAAACTATTATTCCAGCAGCATATTATGTGTAGTTTATAGTGATTGTCCCATTTAATTTATTTTGGCGAGACATGGTCCCATTTGATGACCAAAAAATTATCTAAAACTGAGAATTGAAGGTTACACAGTATATGTTCGTCAGTATTTTTTGTTATATATATATCATTCTTCAACCACCCCCAACCCCAACCCCAAGGAAAACGCCAATTTGAATGCAAATATATTGTGAAACAGGAGGTGTAAGATACATTTGTATTTCAAGTCTATATAGCTATTTTGGTGAACCAAAAGGATCCACATTATTATTGTATAAATTGATGCCCACTATGGTGGCATGGATTTTATTATGTTTTTTTTTTTTTTCATATATTTAAAACCACTTTTAGTGACATAATTTATTTAAGAGGGATGTTTAGTCTAACATCCAATTGAAGGAATAAAAGAAAACTTACCCTGTCCGAAGATGGGTGGTACACTGTAATTTCTCGAATTTGGTTATCGTATACAAGGTTCTCTGTTAATGTTCTGATTAAGTTCAATTAATTCAAAAGTAAAAGCAATATGCAAGATTATTTCTGTTAAATACCAACAATTTGTACATGTTATATGCAACTTGACTTCAATTCTTGATTACTCCAATTAGATGAAGTTGCTTTATATATATCTTCCTTTACTTTAAAAGAGTGGATGACAATTTACTGTTCATTTAAATCCTCCATTTCACACCACCGTAGTTAACTGGTCTTGCACTGTTCATCCCAGACAAATAAAATTAATGTGGCCACAATTGTTGACTAAATAAGGCTATGGTAGTAAAACAAATATATAGCTATTTTGGTGAACCAAAGGATCCACATTATTATTGTATACATTGACGCCCACTATGGTGGCATGGATTTTATTATGTTTTTTTTTTTTTAATATATATTTAAAACCACTTTTAATGACATATTTTATTTAAGAGAGATGTTCAGTCTAACATCCAATTGAAGGAATAAAAGAAAACTTACCCTGTCCGAAGATGGGCGGTACACTGTAATTTCTCGAATTTGGTTATCGTATACAAGGTTCTCTGTTAATGTTCTGATTAAGTTCAATTAATTCAAAAGTAAAAGCAATATGCAAGATTGTTTTTGTTAAATACCAACAATTTTTACATGTTATATGCAACTTGACTTCAATTCTTGATTACTCCAATTAGATGAAGTTGCTTTATATATATATATATATATATATATATATTAACTGAACTCGAATTCTCATCCTCTAGTTATTTCTATTGCCGATTAACCTTGTTCACAAGAAAAGGAGCAGAATTGATTGAAGAAAGTCACTTGGGTATAAGATACCTTGTTCAAGCTTATTTTTCACGAACAAGTCTCTTCTACTTATTTTCGAGTAGTGACGAATCTAAGATATTAGTCAGTTAGGGCAGCCGTTGATCGTTGACCGCCGCAATAGCGAGATTATTTAATAATATTTAATTAAATAATATTAAAAAAATTCAATCAATATATAAATGCACTAAAACTTAAAAGTCATATACAAATGAAAATATAATTCAACAGAACCCAAGATAATTTTTTTTTAAAAAAATACATTTTTCAATCATATATGGATGATCAAGTTTCAAGTTTTTACAAACTTAAATGAGACAAGATAAAGTTTATACGTAAAACATGATTAAACTGTGGAGACAAGCTTCGAGTTTAGACGAAGTTTATTCAAAATTTTTAAAACAATGATTTTTATAACTAGAACTATTTTTGACTCAAATGTTTTTTGAACTGTTAAAAGAAAAATGAGCGGTACTTAAATCATCTAAATTTAGATTTTACAAAATAAATTGATAAAATCCAATAATAAAAGTATATATTATGAAATAATAATTTGAGTCAATAAGGGGTTGTTCTCTTCATATTTAAGTTTTGAGTTTTGAATTCATTTTAACTTTTGTGCTTTAAATGTCTGTTTTGAAATTGTTGAAAATACTTTCTTTTTGTCATTTTGAAAAACTGTTTCTCAAAATAGAAAACGGGAAAACGCGTTTATTTTGAAATTTTTAAAATCTTTNGTTTTGAGTTTTGAATTCATTTTAACTTTTGTGCTTTAAATGTCTGTTTTGAAATTGTTGAAAATACTTTCTTTTTGTCATTTTGAAAAACTGTTTCTCAAAATAGAAAACGGGAAAACGCGTTTATTTTGAAATTTTTAAAATCTTTTTTTATAACCTTAGTATCCTGGAAATGAAGCATGCCTCATCGTATTTCAAGAGCTACCCTACATTCAACTGAGTGTATATGATTGTTAATAGAAAATCTAGACATTTTATGCTCATAGTGATTGTATATGTGGATCATATAGAGTGAAATACAAGAAGTTTACTGGATCAAGGCCTTATGGGTTTAATTCACGAGGAAATTACAACCTCACAGGTTTTTAAAATATCATTTTCATAAATTCAAAATCAACTTTTATAATACATAAATCAGGTTTTAATTAATAGTTTTTAAATTAGTTTTTATTTAAATCAATCCTATTCAATTTCAAACCCTAATTATTTCATTTTCACTCCCCCTTTCTCTCTATTCCCGTCGCTAGCACCACCACGAAAATAACAGCCCCTAAATTTCTCTCCATTCTCTACATTCTCTCTCTAACAACTATTGGATACCACCACAATGAATAAGCACCCAACGTTAAGATCTCCACCAATCTCCAGTTTTGCTGACTTAAAGTACATTAAGATCTCCACCAATTTGCAATGTTGTTGTTTCAAAGTGGCGATGAGCGCCAACGATGCAGAGGCTACGCGCGCTGAGTATGGTCGCACCACAGCGGCTGTGGGCGAAGGGTATGGTGTTGCTGCGTGATGCAGTTGGTGGATTAAAGCTATTGTGGCCTGTAGGTATGATTTGAGTATGGGTAATAATGGATTTATAAGATGGCGGATTTGGGTTACTATGGTGTCGAGATTTATGTGTGGTGGTGTTTGTGGGTGCTGTGATGGTGAGTTTGCGATTACTATGGCATATGATGGCGTGGTGGTTGTTGTGGTGTGTGGTGGTGATATTGGTGGTGGTCATGGTTGTCGTGTTTGTGGGTGGGGATGAGATATTAGGATGGGATGTAGGTGTTTGAGCCAATTATTTAGTTGATTGTGACAATAAATTCGTTAATTTGTAAACAATAAATAATATGTGACCTAAAAATGTGAGCTACAATTTGATATTTTGTGACCATAAAATAAGTTGTGTGACTTATAAATTTTGTGATTTGTGACCGATGAACAAATTGTGACTTTTAAATTTTTAATTCATGACCGATGAATGTACTGCAACTTATAATTTTTTTGAATTTTTTTGAATTGTAACCAAATTGCATAGATCTGTGACCTTAATAAATTTATTAATAAAATATATAATTAATTAGTTATATCATAAATAAATTTTAATGAAAACTGATTTTTGAAATTTAAAATATCTATCCTTAATTTTGAAATGATGATACTTAAAAATCTAATTTATGTCGGACGCTAAAAGGGTTAGGGTGTGGAGGCAATGCTCCTACGGCACAGTACAATACACTAAATATATTGCTCTCCGCATAGCTCAGTGCAGTGCACGATTGTTTTCCCTTCGTGGAGAGAAGTTTCAGACTGTATATATAAAATGAAAATTCCTTTGTATTGAAATGTGGTGAAACGGAATCGAACTCGTGACCTTCAAAAAATATGTGACTCTACCAACTAAACTATCCCACTGTTGGTAAAATCTGGCCATTTTTCGCGTTTTGAAAATTTAGCTTGATTTTAACTGTATACAATCAAAACATTTTTTTTTCGTTTTCCATTTTCTTTGTAAATTTTAAACTTGTTTTTGGAAATTTGTTTCTGAAAATAGGTAAGCAAACGTGTTTTCAATATTTTTGAAATTGAAAATTGAAAATGGCCTTAAAACAGCAAAAAGAACATGCCCTAAATTCCTTAAAAATGATATTTTGGAAACGAAAACCGATAATATATCATTGTTTATTTATAATTTAATTTGTTAAAAAATTAAAAGAATGAGAGGAGGTGATTGGAATCAAACCCAGAGTCTTGAATCCAAAGCAAGTATTTTACAATATAAAATACACTATTTTTTAGTTGAAGGCGGGCACAGTTTTTATTTATTTATTATTATTTGTTAAAACATTAAAAGAAAGAGTGAGTGTGAAAATAATCGAACCCAGTCCACCTTGCATTGTGCACTAATAGTTATATATATTTATTATTTAATATAAAATATTCCCTAATCTTTTTCTCGTAGTATCCTACACGGGTGAATGCTCGGCACGTCGGGTGCTGGATCTGTCCATGTTCTCGAGTTACCTAAAGGTGTGTAAGCCTCATTCTTGAAAGAATGAATTTTGTAATAGTGATTTTTATGGAGAACGTGTAGTTAAAAATTAAGATTTGTTTTAAAATTTACATGTAAAATTATTTTATTGAAACAATATGAGGTTAGAAATGAGTTTTTATATAATGATTAATGAGGCTCAAACATAGCTAAAGTATGGGTTGAGTAGCCTTGCCCAAACTAACTATGGCTACTTAAACCTTCATTTTTTATGATAACGCAGCCCAATTGTCTTAATTTGAGTAGGTTGTCTAACATTAAACTAGGTCCACTACAATCTTCGTTGTCTATGGTTTGAATTCAAAACTTTGTTTCTCGATTTTCATTTCAAAACTTCTATTTGAGAATAGTACTCATTGAAAATTGGGAAAAATTCATAAATCCCACTTTAAGTTTACCCAATTTCAAAAATAAAAAAACAACTTTCACATTTCAAAAATCAGATTTTTGACTCATACATACATACATACATACATACATACATACATACATACATACATACATACATACATACATATATATATATAATTAACTCACCACCTCCACCACCATCAATGCTCCGACGACCGTCCAGCGACCACTCTGATTCCGACGATCGTTCCGGTAACTATTCTGATGATTGCTCCGATGACCGTCACAGATTTACATAATATGGTCACAGATTTATATAATATGGTCA
>CAIGRR010360082.1:0-13014 GCA_903798365.1 Fraxinus sp. 1973-6204
TTGTTTTAAATATATAATTATAATGTCGATAGGTAAACCGCGGATTAAAACCGAACCAAACCGCAAATAATGGTTTGGTTTGAAAAATGAAATGGTTTGGTTTGGTTTGGAAAAACTCCAAACCGCATAAATGGTTTGAGTTGAAAATATAACACAAACCGTCCAAACCGAACCGTGTTCACCCCTAATTTGAAGTGGAAATTACACAAAATTAGTGTTTTCAAGATTCAATTTCAAATTTCAGATATCAAGTTTCAATTTTCAAAAATTACATATTTCATTTTTATACAATCCTCTCCATCTCCCTCTTTCTCTCCTTAGTCTCGACTCTCTACCATCCCCCACCCCTAACCCTAACTATTCCAATGCCGCACCCACCACCTCATCCGACAACGGAACCCCCTCATTTCACTGCTCGATGAAGCCGCTGTAGAAGCGGTGTTGTGCGTGCAAACGACGACGATGAAGCTGCTGCGAGTTCGCAGTAACGTTGCCCGACGGTGCACTCGCCGCCGCCGCAGAAAATAACCACCATTTATCATCGTCGTAGTGTAGTTTCTTGTAGGACTGTCACGTGCAGCGGAGGGTTGCTCGCACAGGACCACTGTTGTGGTTCCATCAGCCCTCGCCTATTCTGTGGCTCCTTCAGATTTGTCAGATCTAAAGCCCAAACCAGAAAACATGAGCCGACAGTGGTGGAGGAAGATTAGTGGTTATGTTTTTTGGTTTTGTTTGCAAATGGTTTTGTTTTAATGGTGCTTATTGTGGTGTTGGTGGTTGTTCTGTTGTGGTTGGATGATAGCCGTGCAGGTGGTTGTCGGTGGCGATGGCAGTGATGGGGGCTGTGGCGATGATGATGGTGGTTGTGGCGATGGCAATGGCGTTGGCGTTGGCGGTGCATTTCTATTGGTGGTGGAGGCAGTTGTTGGTGGTGCGGCAGTTGTGGGTGGTGCGGTGGTGGTTGGTGATGGAGGTGGTGGTATTAATGGTGGTGGTGGTGCGATGGTTGTGGGTGGGTGGATGGGTAGTGGTGGTCGTGGTGATGTCAGTATTTTTAGATGATGGTTTGTTATCGGGAAGTGGTGGTTCCGACAACGGGGGTTTGGTTGTCATGCTGTTGGTGGCAGTGGTGAGGTGATGGTCACATATTATTTGGTCGTTTGTGACCATTAAATTCATTAATTTGTGACCGATAAATAATATAAATTGTGACCAAGAAATAATGTGTTGACCTAAAAAAATGTTAATTTGTGATCGATAATTTGACAATTTGTAACTGTCTACTAACTTGTGACTTATAATATTTGCGATTTGTGACCGATGAATAAGTTGCAGCATATATTTTTTTTATTTGTGATTGATGAACAAATTGTAACTTATAAAATTTCTGAATTGTGATGAACAAATAAAATTTTTGAATTGTATCGTAAAATAATAAAATGCCTTTGAGTCAAATAAAAATTATTTTTCATATATATCAAATATTTAAGACTAATATTTGGTGTAAAAAATGCCATACATAATGGCTTACCTACAAGCCATGTGGCGCCCCCCAATAGCACGGTCCAATTTTTAATTATATCCAATTTTTTGATCAATAGTTACATCATGTAAAGCATCACAAAAAAAATCTAGATATCTACTATCTACTCTCCCTCTATCAAAAAATACATATGTACTATTGTCCAAAAATATCAACTCCCCTTTTTTGTCACACAATGAGAAGGGGCAAGCTTAGAACTAGGAAGCACCGGCAGGATCTTAGCATCTTCAGAATATGTCCTCTCCTCAGAAGCAGTGTCATCCTAGTGACGACGAATCCATCAAAGCTCACACTGAATGTATCCGACAACACCTTGAAGCATAGTGAGCTGGGCAGTGTGTCGATCAACTGTAGCACGCAGCTGTGTGATCTCTGCCATCATACGAGCCTGCTACTCTATAAGTACGGTCATCTGTCCCATAAGAGCGACTGAAGGGTCAATGGGAGCAGAAGCAGAAGGTACAAACTCAGGAGGAGGAACTAACTCAAACGGAGGAAGATCCGAAGTAGAAGTAGAAGGGATATCAGAGGGCTGAGGAGTAATAGAAAATGAAGGAAAATCCGTGGTATCAAAAGAAATGAGGTCATCAATCGGATCAGCCGACATAGTTGGGTCAACTGGCTGTGTTGGCTCAGAAGAAGCATGAGACCTACTCTGGGCAATGGTAGTATCGCCAATCGACCGGGAAACCCACCTCGGATCCCCCTCGGGAAAACTGACTCTTAAGGCTATAACCAAATGGTAAATCAAACAAGGATAAGGTAGCCCAACCCTCGTCCCCGTGGTACGACAAACCCTCAAAATCTGCTGGTTATGAAAGAAGGTAAGTCAATGGAATTGCCATGCAGCAATGCATAAAGAAAACGAGCATTCTCTATTGGTAATGAGGAAGTGTGGGATACAGATCAAAGATTCGTGCACACAATGAGCAACAAAATCTGATGCTCAGTCGAAAGATAACCAGTGCGGCTCGCACCTGGACCTCCCTTCAACAGAGTGTTAAACACCATCGAACGGACTAGAGAGTCCGCCGGAAGAGTATCGGGAGTAAGGTAGGGAAACAGGGAGTGGATGACTCGAGGAATCAGACTTGAAATAACATTCGGAGTAATCTTAACTGTCCTACTCCGAAGGAAATCCCTAAAAGTTGAACAACTAATACCATGGATGTTAGCATAGAACTCATGAACTTACAGACTCGGTGGGGGTACTAACTCTACCAACAAAGGCTGCCACCTCGAAAAGTGAAAATAGCAGCGAGGTCGGGGGAGATGTCAGACATAATGACCTCGTGCTCGAAAAGAACGGGACGAAGGGAAAACTATGACCCTAAAATGTCTTGGGCTACAGCAGAGATAAACCTAGTCCTACTTATGAGATAGATGTACTAGGAATGGAATGGGTTGTGCGTGCTCTCTTAGGCGGCATATGAAAGAAATGAATCACAATATTAAAACCTCGATATAAGATGAACTAAATCNTAGATGTACTAGGAATGGAATGGGTTGTGCGTGCTCTCTTAGGCGGCATATGAAAGAAATGAATCACAATATTAAAACCTCGATATAAGATGAACTAAATCATGATATGCAGGGTATGCATGAATGCACGCAAAATGAGGTAAAAAGAATGACATGCAACTGCCCTAACATGAATGCATGACGACATACAGTGATGCCTAGACGTAAGTGACGTGAAGACATGATGCGCACCGTGATGCTAGACGCAGGGGCGTGACGTCACCGTGCAGTGTCGACATGAACACACGACTACAACACATGCCAACCTAAACACGCAACAATGCACAAACCTGAATCCAAAACACGACAATCCAACGGACAAACACACAATCCTAACCTCAATCAACCAAAAGTCAAATTCTACCTCAAGCAAAATGCACTCCAAAATCACATGAACAAACAATCACAATATCACATTCAACCACATCACACACCAATTCACAATCAATTCCATAGTAACCCAATCAACTTCAATGAACAACAATGCTAAAATCATGCAAAAATGGCATAGATAAGTGTACAAAATACACTTATCAACTACGTAAAATATAATTATACTATCTAATATTGTTGGGTATTTTGACCTGGAAAATGACTAATAACAAAATCAATCAAGTACAGACAAAAAAAAAACAATAAAAAAACACCATAAATGTTCACCTAGTTGGCGAAAAAGCTTAATTTGGGGGACTTAGAGGGTAGACTGTCACTGTGTGTAAACCAACCTCACAAGAGAGAGTACAAAATCAAAAGAACCCAAATCAGAAACTAAACTTTGTCACTGATCAACAATGATCTCCCAACTTATAACCCTTATCATAATCAAAACCAAGAAACCCACAAACTTACAGATCTACAGATTACACAGACCTATTACAAGGCCAAAAGTACTGCAGCAGGTCTAAATACACAAGGTTTCACTATACATGATTAAGATCTCATCAGAGATCACAAGATCAGACTCAAAGAAGCCAAAGAGAAAAACTAAACCCAAGAAAAAAATGAAAAGCCAAGAATAGACGGACCATTACATCCCCAAAATACACATATGGGAGTGTGATTAATTTTCACCCATTGATGTAAATGAATAGTACAAATCAATCTTCAACTAGCACAATCTAAGTGAAGCGTCAGAGCCAATTGGGGGTTGCCATTTGGCCATCCTCATCCAACTTGGCAACTGATTTTAAAAAACCCATTTTTCTTACTAAAGTGTTAATTGAGAAACCTGATTTTAACAATCTTCACATTGGTTCTCAATTCACGAACCCTTTTTAGTTTCTAATTTGCACATGATAGATTGGCCTACATCATTGCCCAAGGTACCTGCAAAAGACTTAACCTGCATCAGTATGGAGAAGTGATAAACATGATCTAAATTTACCAACAGATAGAATTTTGGTTTCCATATCAGATGGGTTATCGATAATATGAATTTTTAAAGAATGACATCAATGGATTATATTTTCCCATTATGAAGTGGTGCTTCACCTAATATGTTTAGACCTCTTAAGGTAAACATGATTCTTACTTAGAAGTAAAGTACTTTGACTGTCAGTAAGAATTAAGGGTGAGTCATGCAGAAAATCCGATTTACTAAAAATTATTTTCAACTATATACATTCTTTTACATATTCACTTATTGTCACATATTCGGTCTCAACCTCGATAATGTGACAATAGGTTGAAGTTGAGACTTCCATGTAATGCAATGATCACCAAGTGTGAAGAAATATGTAGCAATGGACTTCTTGTTGTCTTTATCACCAACAGAATCAGAGTTTACATATCCTTTTAGTGCTAAATTTTTAGACTTCTTCTCAATTACCAATCCAATATTTAATATTCCAGCTATAAATTTTAATAAACATTTTAAACCAGTCCAGTGAGGTTTCACGGGATTGGACAAGAATATGTAATTACAACGTCTATGAGAAAGAAGGGGGGCAAAAAGTCAAGCGAAAACTGCTTCAGTCAGAAGGGCAAGCTTCATTGCGTGAGATATCCTGGTGGTTCCTAAAATTCAAAATTAAGAAGGGATAAATCCCAATTTTTGCAACAATTGTGCACTTCTATGCTATTTGATTAAGATATTCCAAGTTCCACCAAATATACAAATAAAATATTACAGTACATGTCTTTCTATGCACATGTTCTAGTTTTTTCTTAATTAGCTGGTCTAGACTTCAAGTACTAATAAGGAGAGAAGACCTTACAACTATACTGTATATAATCCCTTCATTCTAGTAAGTGCTAGTTTTAGGGCGAATGCAAAAATTAAATAAAGACCGAAGCCAAAAGCACTAATTCCCAAGGCTCGAACGAGAGTAAAGACAACAAAGCAAGTAGCTCTCACCCTCATCCCATCCATGACGCAAAGGTGGGATAAAAGCGCAACTCCCCCATTGTCCTTTTCTCCATTTGTTCTCAATAGCTAGCTACAATCGGGCTGTAAAAGATGGACTAAAGCCACCTCTACTCAAGTGAAGAATTGCTAGAATTAACCCACAAAAATGACAAAGTTCGTGAGCTGAGCCAAGGTGGCCCAACGGATCACCTCGTGTAAGCTCAAGCCATAAGCTAGAGCTCAGCTCGTGAGCCAACTTGGCCTAGCTCATTGCCACCACTATGTAAATTGATGGAAATTATTTAATAGCAATTAGTTTCAATGGAAATTATTTAATAGCAATTAAGTTGAAACTAACTGACCTCTACAAAAGATTGACACGTTTGCTAGACATTCCATTTAGAAAAAAAGCTTCTTAATGTACACTAAAATGCATAAAAATTGCAATTTTATTGATTTGTAAGAATTAAATATTGGCCAGAAATATTGTAAGAACCAAATTCAATTCAATAATTAATTAATCTCTTCAAAACAAGTTCAACAAATTTTGAAAGTAAATCTCCCTACTCTCATTAGAAAAAATAAAAATAAAATTGCTTATCAAAATATATTTGAAAACAATAATATAATTCCAATTAAGTTTGGTTTTACTTTCAAGTTGGGCCAAACATGATGCCAAATGCCCTAGAAATATTCTAGCCTAAAAACTGAGTTAAAAACAATAAAGCCAATCTTGAGGCATAAGAAGTTTCAGTTTCCACATCCATCTTCAAAGTTTGAAACAAAGAGAATCCCAGTATTTTAGGGAGTTTCCGTTGTCGTTGCCATAAGCAGAAATTCAGAAAGTAACATTATCAACATCCATACATTGTTACTGCGTTCTAGGCTATTAATCACAGATTGCAATAACAATTGAAAGTCACATTAATTTTCAACCCTAGAGCTCAAGCGACAAGCTTAATCCTGTGTTCCGAGGGTCTGAACAATTTAAGGTAGTTCTAAGCCTGGGAGCAGAACAATCACCAAATCTTCACCACAAAAATCTACAAAAGATATACATGCTTCTTCCATCTGATGCTCTATTCTTATGGAGAGTGTGGAGTGCTGCTTTCGACCTGCTCACAATGCCTTACTTCAATGATTTGCTTCAAAAGAAAAACCAGCACCATCTAAGAACATACTGTCATTACCTTTTCCTGAAAAGTTGAGTTGACAGTTAGCCGACTCATTCTTTTGATACCAATAAATGGTTATTTACCTGGGATTTGGGTTATTTGTTTCTTCAGTAGATTGAGGCCTAGGTTTTAGTTTGCATATGTCCAAGATTAAAAATTACAAGGAAATGACGTCAGCTGGAAATGTATGCAGGATATTGACTTGAATGAACATGTAATCTTACTTGTATAAAAGCACGTTATGTATTTCATTATACAGAGAATCAGTAAAAGAGTGTGTGCCCGAGTTTTTACCATTCTTTCTTCCTCTAGTTTCAAAATTTTTCCAGAGGTTGGGATTCTTAATTGTTCAAACTCTTCACTTTCTTCCACGACCCAATCAAATTTCACTAGGAGTACGTTCTTCATAATGGAACGAGGACAACGATATTAAAGATGTCATAGTTATTCATTTCAGTAATAGGATTAGAACTTATAACACACCTCATGGATCAAACAATATGGTTGATTAGCATGAGATCAGATTCTATGACTTGGAGGGAAGAACTGCATCGAGGTTCTTCTGAAGCGTCCATCCTATGGGATATACAAGTTCACAAGCTTCTAAATGGAGATGCCAGTTCATTATTCTATGACAACCTGGAGGAACGCCTTCCATTTGACTTTCATCTTCTACAACCTGTTCTATGAAAGTTGTCTCCTGCAAAAATCCACAATATCCAAACAGGAGTTTAACAATGCATTCTAAGGTGTACAACGTCAAAATCCTTAAAATTGCCAGCAATCAAAATGAAAAGAGAGAATGCATACTTGGAAGCCCTCCTTTACTGTGTCTAACTGTCGGATTGGATCTGAAGATGGTCGATGCCATCTCCCGGGATCCCATAGTATGGTCCTGTTGAAGGCAAAGCCTGACATGTCAACATGGAATCTACGAAGTCTTTTACTCTTCTGATTTGTGTGCCATCCAATTACTTGACTTCCATTGCACACAGGACCTTCCAGTATTGTTTTACTTTTGCTTTGAGCCAACATGCCAACCGGCCAAGTACCGAAACGACTGAATAGAACAGATACACACAAGGATAGTTAAAGAAATACTCGTGTTTGCAAGTGGTAGTATAAGAAGATAGCTAAATTATCAAAAAATTATAAAGTTATACAATATTCACTAATTCAGTATTTGGTCGAGATAGAATTATAGTAATAGTGAAATACGAATCTACACCATGCAACCTCTACTTCATCTTTAACTTGAGATTTGAGATCGTTAAGAAAGATTTTGCCAAAGCAAGGTAAAAAGGCATTGAAGCAGTCCATCTGCTCCTATGTCCTATATCACAAGCCAATTATCAAATTAGAGAATAGTAGACAAACATTTTTACTTTCGAATGAACAGCTTCTAGGTTGATGTCAGAAATCAGGAATCTTAAGAGAAACAGGGTTGACCTATGAGCCTAAAGTTTCTCAACCACCTATTCACATCCAGTACTTGTTCACAGTGGAGTTAGGAAACAGGAGTGCGCAAAATAGTGGAGGAGATTTAGTTTAAACTAAGTCTAATTACTGGGTTGAATAACAAGGCAGGGGTCAAATGAAAACAGAACTACGGTATACAACTTTGTTAAAAAAGAAAGTTTCAATTCTATGCAAAGATACACATTACAGAATTCATTATCAGGCTCAGTAACACAGAGTTTTAAGTTCTACATTTGATTTGACCTTCTATAAGGAATGTTGCCTTCGTAAAAAGTCAAAAAACTAAACAACCATCTATGGAGTTTCCTGGAATACCTTCACAGTAAAGAAAAAATAAAATCCTTTGATTGTATCAGAAATATATAGCTTTTCATTACTTGTAATAAAGTGCTTGCAAGTTTAGCAACTGTTGGCATCGAGAGTTTCCGGTCTTTAAACATTCTCAAAGCCGCTTCTGGATGTTATCTAACTGTTACTCAAAACTGAACATATCCACTGTTTCTCATCCCATAAAAAGAGGATTATACAATATACACATATGTAGATACATTAATAGAGGCATCAATGTTGATTGTTCTCAAATATTAGGCTACTCAAGCTAATATACATAATCTAAAACAAAGCAGGTACAAGATAACATGACAACAAAGACACCAACAGGAAGAGCGGTCTCCTCGTCATTCTTGGTCATCTTTTTTCAGTTCTTAGAAAAGACACAACAAAAAATGGTTTTAAGGATATATTCATGCATATGTTGGTCAAAGAACGATATGAAACTTTTAACCACCATGTTAAAAATCTTAATGGAAGAGATGAAGTTATAGATACAGAAAAAGGTAAGAGAGGTGGAAAGAAAAAATATTTCCAAGCTTTTGCGTAAAACAATTTATAAGAACATATTTCTTACAAAATTGCAGCCCCTAAAAAGGTTTTTGGAGATCTGAATAGGCCAACATAAATATGAAAGGAAAAAAATAAAAGAAATTGAAAACTAATCCTTCTTCTTCAACCACACTGGCAAGCCCACCTTTCCCCACCCAACTCGACAGCCACCATTGCAATATTCCCCCTCCACAAAGTTCCCCCACCTCCATTAAAATTCTGAGGGTTTTCATATATGTAAGTCCCTCTACCAAATTCTTATCCTTCTCTCAACCCTCCACCATTTAAGACACTACAAGTAACAATACTTGCACGTTTTCTTCGGTGAATTGGCAATGGACTAAGAGAGAATGAGACCCTCTCTTTTTCATCAAAATGGCACCGATTTGTCCTTGATGATAAAAGGATAAGTTTCTTTAGGGGGCAGAAGGCCAAGAGAGAACAATGGCAGTAGACCCGTGAACGAAGCCAGAGTGGAGAAGCACGTCAAGGTAGAAAATTTGTTTCGTAAGCCATCTCAAGACCATATCTATCTTGGATTGCAATGGAAGTTTGTTGGGAGTGAATGAAGGGTCACAACATTGGTGGCAGAGGGTTTTGGTATTGAGAGTCAAAAGTCAAGAAGAAATTGGTGTGCAGAGATCGTTGTTTGGGTTTGGTGAGGGGAGGGGAGGGAGAGGGAGAGGGAGAGGGGGATAAGAGGAAGATGGGTCATTCCCTTTATCTATTTTTATATTTTCTGACTTTTATTTAAGCTTGGAGTATTATATTATTTCACGTCACTTCAACTACATTTCGGACAAGTTCTCTGTGAGTAAAGACCTCTGTTGCCTATTAATGAAGGGTTGAGGAGGATAACGCCAAAAAAAATTCGGCGATAATCGTTCAAATAGGTTAAAGATGGTGCAAGTATACAAAAATATAAATATTGGAATGAAACATTTGGCTTTCTCAAAGGTAGGGAAATATGCCCTTACTCCAACCAAATATTACTCATGTAAGAACCGACGATAAGAGAATCTATTTAGATGTATTTATGCTCTAAAGAATTAACATGAGTGGGTAATAAAAAGGTAGTTGCTATGAGTTTTCAGATGCTGCCTCTATTTTAACTATAGCTCTGCCTAAAATTAAGTAGAAATAGAAAAGGAAATCTAGGACTATATGGGATGTAGGCAATTCAGCATTCATTTGATTGAATATTCCAGAAAAATACATGCCTCAGCTATTACTCAGCTGAGCCATGACTTCACTAGGAAAATAGATGAAAAAAAGGAAAGAGTGAAAGAAAACTCGAGTACATTGAAAAGTCAGCATCCATAACATTTTATTAATTTTGGTAAGTTAAAGAAACATGTTTTCCAAAGGGTCGCTTCATTACTGTTCTGAAGTCTATTACCCATGGGTCGTACTTCAATATTTCCACCAATACATGGAAGTTACATACTTGTGACAACCATGTTTCAAGTTCGCTCAAAAATTTTCACATGAGGACACGTTGATGGTTCTGAATAATGAAAAGGTGGCAATAGACTCGTGAAATGAAGGGTTCCCTTGTCTCTCCCATTTCTCCTCTCCTCTCTTCCCCCCATCTACATCTCTGAAACAAAAAATCAAAGTCAAAAGTCAAAAGTCACCCCACATTTTTTACATGATACCATATGGTCAATGCAAATATTAATTCATCAAACACAAAACAAGCACATATAGAACCTTCAATTTTGATAGGACCTAAGATCAATCGAGAAAGAAGATCTATACCGTCATCAAATCCATGCTATGCCAGCAAGAAGGTAAGACAAAGACAACAAATGGCAATGGCTATGTATACCATCTAATGCCTGACAAAAGCAGATAGTTATCCCTAAAGTTTGCACCATATCATCATTTGAGAATAAAAACAAAGCAATATCCTACAAATGATAATGTCTTATGATCTACAACCTTGATTCTTTATATCATTTCCCACATTCAAAATCCTACAAAGCCTAAATGATAATTTTTCCATATTTCATTATTTTTTATATCTCCCTCATGTTGTGCAGACAATTACACTGGTGTGAAGTACATTATTTCTGTAATTTAGAACAAAGAGTGCATGATAGCTCACTTGATTTCTCTGATTTTCTCAAACAACTCAAGGGAGTAAATATTGTCGTCATCTGCAAAATATACCACTCCATCAAGCCTGTGCCGCTCGATATGCTCGAGTGCAGTATTCCTCTGGTGCACTCCCCTGTCCTTCACATTAGTCAAATTCTTCGAGCACACCAAATGTCGATACATTACTGCAGTCTTCCTCAAAATATCTGCAGTCTCCATGGATGCAGCATTCATCTCCACCACAATCCACAGCACTGGTGGCCTCACTAGCCTCAATACCTGTCCTAACCTATTCAAATAGTATGCCTGTAGCGCCCTATTATAAGTAGGTGTCACCACAATTAGCTGTTTTAGAGGCACAAAATCCAATATTTTACTATCTTCGTTCTCTCCACCCTTCTCAACAACCTTTAATTCCTCCGTACCCACCACAAAATCGTTTTCCCTAGAACTGTCAGCTACATTTTCTACATTCTGCTTGATACTCAGAAATGGGGGTTTGATTTCAAAAGCGAAATCACTGTTTCTTAAATCATGATTCTTCAATTCACTGAGATCATTATTAAAGGGGGCAATGCCAAGTAAAAACCCTAAGAAAAAGAACAACAAGCATCGGTAAAGTGACTTTTTCCAGGAAAAGTTATTATTTTTTCGAGAGTGCTTTTGGATGAAAATCCCGACAAGAAATTTTCGGAGTGGAGAAAAGGTGTTTTTGGTGTTCGATAGAAACTTCTGGGATGGAGATTGTACGGATAGAGGAATCGATCCATTTTGGTACGGCCGATAGTGATACGGTGATAGTGTTCTTCGAATCGACGCCATTTATTTAACTGAAATCGCATCGAAAAATGATAACATCATCAATTCAAATCACACATATCAAATAAGCAGAGTAAGTGAAGATTGTAAAAATCGCATCGAAAAATGATAACATTATCAATTCAAATCACACATATCAAATAAGCAGAGTAAGTGAAGATTGTATACATAGAGACTAATGGAGTTTTTTCCGGCTACGAAATGAAATCTGAAGTGAAACCCTAAAATGAAGCTGATATAGAAAGAAAAATAGACTTGAAAAATGATCGGTGCAAGAATTTACTTAATACTTTTGCTTTTCTCGATAGATTTCATTTGATAGATTCTGGGACAATTGAAAGAGGGCGGGGCGGAGGCGACGGTTTGTTTAAATCCCGGCGATGGAGGCGGCGCAAAAAGATTTGCCGCGTTTGGTTCAGATCTGGGGGGCTACTGTAGCAAGAATAAGCTGTTAGGTGGGCCAGCCACTAAACGCCACGTGGTTTGTCGGAAATGTTGGTAATAATTTATGGGAAAATTACATAATTCCAGAAAATCGCATCGAAAAATGATAACATAATCAATTCAAATCACACATATCAAATAAGCAGAGTAAGTGAAGATTGTATACATAGAGACTAATGGAGTTTTTTCCGGCTACGAAATGAAATCCGAAGTGAAACCCTAAAATGAAGCTGATATAGAAAGAAAAATAGACTTGAAAAATGATCGGTGCAAGAATTTACTTAATACTTTTGCTTTTCTCGATAGATTTCATTTGATTGATTCTGGGACAATTGAAAGAGGGCGGGGCGGAGGCGACGGTTTGTTTAAATCCCGGCGAATGGAGGCGGCGGAAAAAGATTTGCCGCGTTTGGTTCAGATCTGGGGGGCTACTGTAGCAAGAATGCGCTGATAGGTGGGCCAGCCACTAAACGCCACGTGGTTTGTCGGAAATTTTGGTAATAATTTATGGGAAAATTACATAATTCCAGACATTTCAAAATTATTGTGCAAAAATCAGGTAAAAATATTTTTTATTCAAAATTCAGGTATTGATTTAACTATTAAAATATAAAACCCATTTCATCCCAATCCAATTTCAAACCCTGAAATTCAAATTCATTTGACTCCATCTTCTCTCCTCACTCTCTCCACTTAACCCA
>CAIGRR010360098.1:9027-29688 GCA_903798365.1 Fraxinus sp. 1973-6204
GGGGGGGGGGGGGGGGGGGGGGGGGGGGGGGGGGGGGGGGGGGGGGGGGGGGGGGGGGGGGGGGGGGGGGGGGGGGGGGGGGGGGGGGGGGGGGGGACCATGGAAAGGGGAATTACCTCACTTCCAGAAATTAACCTTTTCAATTCTTCATATAAACCCTCTGTATTCTGGTTTAAAAAAAAAAAATTGCAAAGTCAACAACATTAGGAGTCAGAACAGATACCTGTGACACAGTAAACCTAATAGCTTCACCCTACATAGTGCAGGCACAAAGAAAATACTATCTCATTACCATAATGTATACGACAACCTTTGTAGGTTGCCATGAAATGTGTGCCACTTATTTCAGAAACAAATTCTATGCCAAAATAAAGGCTATTGTTATCCAATAAGATATTTAAGGGAATAAAAAATAGAAGCAATATTTATCACTGAGTTCCTTTAAACTTTCTGCCAGTTCAGACCCAGACATTCAAATGAAGATGTCCCATGAATCAACACATAAAAAGATCAATCAGAAAATAATTATGCATCACTAACTTCCAGCACATGGTAGGATACGTAATGTTTCAAGGTTTTACATGAAATTTAGTACACTATAGTCAAGTTGGTTTGCAAAACAATAAGTACCTCAACAGGCCATCCATCCACAACAAACAAATCCAAAGAGTAGCCATCAGTTGTAGAAAACACGTGCGCTTCACGGATGTTAAGTCCTATGTCAGAAAGCAAAGCAGAAAGCTGCAGAAGCAGAAAACAAACAATTAGAAGGAAAAATACTAAGAAATAAAGGGGGCTAAATGGATCTTGATATTCATTTACCAAACTAAAAAGCTTGCACTCAACAATCAAACTTGGCTAACGGACACTGAAGATAAGAAGAGATTGAGAACTAGCAGAAAAGAAGCCAAAATAAGCCTTATAGAAAGGGGGGTTTATGTAATTGGCTTGGTCAATTATGCTTTTTAAGTTATTCATAAAAGATCTATATTACCCTTAATGAAATGAATTCTTATATATTGCAGAATATATCCTTTATTTTTAGAATAGTTTTAAAACTAGTTTTATCTTGTATTTCTTCTATTTTGAATTTCAATATATAAATCCATTCTATGATCTAATAAATTAGAATAATCTGTAACATGTTGTCCATATTTTTCTTTGAGAAGTAATATCTTTTATTTCTTCTAACAATCTTTTTAATAGATTATCTAATCCTTTAATTGTATATCCTGACATCTTATATATCAAATTATAAATATTAATGCAAGCATTATGATAAATAATCCCTGCGATTCTCTAAGATTTTAGGAGAATTCTTTCTAAATTTAGCAAAAATAATAGTTTTGATCTGGATCTTTAACCTTAGAATCAAGTGACCTTCGAACTCTGGATTTACAAACCATTCCCTTCAATGGCATCTTGCCATCACGGGATCTTTATTATTCCAGCTTCTTGCTCTCATTGTATTGTTTCTAAAGATTAAAATTCTAGACTTTGATTAAAGAAAAACTCTTTTTGTTGCTAAAGTAAGAAAGAAATTTCCTATTAGATCTTTCGACAATCTATGGGAAGAAAAGTTTAGAAACTCATATTTTTATGAAAGGATTGGAATATTATTGATCTATTCAAGATTGACAATTCATTCTGCCTTTCCTCTAGTCCAAAGACTTTTATTTATACATTTACATGAGGCACCATTATTAAGCCTCTTACATCATTACTTACATTAAAGGTACACCTGTCATTCTATTATTGACTTGTTAGTCTTACATTACATGATCTTTCCATGCAGCTAGGACAATCTCTTAGCTGGCAAGATTCCTTGATAATGGTAGGACATCCTGGAAATTGATGTATATCGAATCTTGTAATATATTCTTTCAGAATTTCAGATTTTCCATATCCTTCATTTGTGACTAGCATCCAATTATCATACTAGCATAAACATGAGAATTTTTTATCATATAGATTTTTGGCAATATTATGTATGACCTTAATTCCAAGTGCTTTTCTATGCTTGATCCATGACTTGATCACTTTTGGAGCACTTTTATCATTTTCCATGACATCTATTTCAAAATTAGCTGCTACATATCCAATTGATATTATGTGTTCAACTGGATAATAAACAATTCCATCATATTCAAGACTTATTGAGTAGAATTTAAATATATTCTTCTTTTTTTGACAAATTTTGATACTTCTTTTATAAGCATGTCATCAAATTTCGATATTTCCAAACGACTTTTTCCTGGATATATCAAATCCAAGAATCCATAATCTGCAATTATTTTTATGATTGAAGGGTCTCCATAATTTTCTTTATAATATAAAATGCTTTCTTCTTTTTCGAATTTTTCAATAATTCTTTCGTATATAAATTCATCTTTTATTGATTCTACTACGAGTCTTTCTATGATTTGCTCTTTTATTTCTCTAGGTAGGTTTTTAATTATATTTATATCCATACTACTATCAATATAACATGGTAATAAAGATTAATTCCTCCTATTTTTATTGGTACTTTGACTTCTAGTTCTGTAGTATGTAATTGTCCATCAAAATTTACATATCTATATGGTTCAGTTCTATGAGTTATTTATCCTTTATTTCTGTTTGAAGGTACATGACATTCACTAACTCTATATTTGATCATTTTACATGTTCTCTTCCATTGAAATAAAGTGGAAGATAAAAGTATAAAGGTACATTTTTATGAAGTTTTATTTCTCTTATATTACTAGTTTCCTCTAATTTTTTTTATCCGGTAGTCTAAGACTTTTTGATCTTTTAATTAATCTTCCATGCCTTTAATGTAAGCAATGATGTAAGAGGCTTAATAATGGTGCCTCATGTAGATGTATAAATAAAAGCCTTCGGGCTAGAGGAAAGACATAATGAATTGAACACTCAATCGGTGAGATAGCCAAACTTTTATGTCCTTTATGCCAATCTTGTATCAATCTAGAATAGATCGATAATATTTCAGTCCTTTCATAAAAATATGAGTTTCTAAACTTTTCTTCCCATAGATTCTTGAAAGATCTAATAGAAAACTTATTTCTTACTTTGATAACAAAGAGAGTTTTTCTTTAATCAAAGTCTAGAGTTTTGATCTTTAGAAACAATACAGTGAGAGCAAGAAGCTGGAATAGCAAAGATCCTGTGAAGGCAAGAGGTCGTCGAAGGGAATTGTTTGCAGATTCAGAGCTTGAAAGTCACTTGATTCTAAGGTTAAAGATCCAGATCAAAACTAATGTAAAACTATTATTTTTGCTAAATTTAGAAAGAATTCTCCTAAGATCTTAAAGAATCGCATGGATTATCGAAATTTGATGACATGTTTATAAAATAAGTATCAAAATTTGCCAAAGGAAGAAGAATATATTTCAAATTCTACTCGATAAATCCTGAATATGATGGAGTTGTTTATTATCCAATTGAACACATACTATCAATTGGATATGTAGCAGCTAATTTTCAAATAGATGTCATGGAAAATGATAAAAATATAATTATTGGCAATTATTAGAGGAATAAAAAAGTTCTCATTATTTCTATTATCTAAATAATTTATTGTTGAAATTGATAATTCTCAAGTTGCAGGATTAGTCAAGAATAAATTACCATCAGAACCTCAATATAGAAGACTCCATAGATGGCAAGCTTATTTGGCATTCTATAATTATGATTCGATATATATCAATTTTCAGGATGTCCTACCACTATCAAGGAATCTTGTCAGCTAAGAGATTGTCCTAGCTGTATGTGAAGATCATGTAATGTAGGACCAACAGGACAATAATAGAAGGGCAAATGTGTCTTTAATGTAAGCAATGATGTAAGAGACTTAATAATGGTGTCTCATGTAGATGTATAAATAAAAGCCTTCGGACTAGAGGAAAGGCAGAATGAATTGAGCACTCAATCTGTGAGATAGCCAAACTCTTCTGTCCTTTATGTCAATCTTGTATCAATCTTGAATAGATCAATAATATTCCAATCATTTCATAAAAATATGAGTTTCTAAATTTTTCTTCCCATAGATTCTTGAAAGATCTTAATAGGAAATTTCTTACTTACTTTAGCAACAAAGAGAGTCCTATGGTTTCTTTATGTTGTTCGGTAGTGATGTCCAACAATACTTTTATATTTGAGTTGAACATTTCTGAGATCTGTATTGCACCGGCATCTATATCTTCAGCTTTTGGGTTTATAAAAATGTAGTCGAATTTTTAGCTTATTTTGAGGGCTTTATTGAAATCTTTTTATATTATGATGACTTGGTTGGAATTTTTATGTTTGGGGTATTTTAGGGAGTTTCTAATATTTAAAATGGTCAAAGGCCAAAGTGGAAATATGGCCTTTTATTTGAGCCATTTGCATGTTTTTCCCCCTTATAGAACATGATATGAAGTGCAACCAACCAACCATACTAAGCTTTTGAATATGTTTGCAAATATCCAAAAGGATGAAACACCATTTGTTAGAATCTTGAAGTGAATTTTGCAAGAAGCTTTATGTGCCTTGCATATTATCAGACATATTAAGTAAAGAAGAAAATACACCCCAAAACATTACAAACATTAACCTACCACAACCAGAATGACCAAGCCCGTTAATCACAAGATAAATTCACTCAGGAAACAGTAACCATCTTTTAAACAAAATTGTACAATTTCCTTCTCAAATTTACCTGACTAAGAAGCTTGGGCTTGTCAATAGTAGAAAATATTACTTCATGTATTGGTATATGTGGAACCCCCTGCCTGCATTATACCTCTCAATAGTTAACTTACTTTTGACATATAAAACAGATAAATATGTACGTCTGTTATATAGATGAAGTGCAGCTATACATCTGAAGAATATAGCAAGTTCATACACAATTACAAAGTGAAAGTTTCAGAGAATAAGCATATCCCACAATTAAAGATCCTAAATATCGGTGTGAGAGAGAAACAAATAGAAAGGAAAATCATATAAGCACAAATCTTTGAGTCATAATCAAAAAATGTTCAACTAGGGTCGGAAAATATATACCATTAGATCAACTATTGGCATCAAAAGACAGGGTAGCCTTCATATTCATTTAGCTAAGCATTATAACATGTGTCTATATTGTAATGAATATTGCACGTGCTGTTTCATAGAGTAATTAAGCTAAGCATTTTGAGATAAGCTCAAAATCTTCAGTGACAAACTCAAGTTCCGCAGATTTGCATTTCAATCTACTTTATTTGAATTCCATTAGATTTTTCTTTAACTTTTTGGCCATTACAACAATCAATATATGCTATTCAGACCCTTATAGAGATAGCTCTTTGTAGTAACTCTCCCTCACAATCAAAGCAAAGAGGACAAAATATTTAGTTGTCTCTTTCATCAGGAGACAAACTTATATAACAAAGGAATCATCTTTGAAAAAGTTCAGTGATAACAGCAAGATGATCATAAAAGAAATTCATTAAGAAATTACCTTCTCAAAAAATCTTCGGTAGGAGTTTCCCTGTTTCTGTCATTAGAATTCCTTCTAACATCCAAGTTTAGATCCTCAAGCTTAGAACAAGGCTCAAAGTCACCCGCGCATTTTCTGCTTTAAATCGTAGAGAGATGTAAAGACAGAGACAGAATGTGGAAATATGGACAGACAGAGAGACACAAACATAACCAAGCAAAAGAATAATGAAATATATAAAGCAAGCAGGTAGGAAATGTATTAAGTGCTTGCTTGGCTAAGCTTTCAAGTACTAAGCAGCACTGGGTCCCAACAAATTTGTGATTTAAAAGTAGTAAAAGTTGTGGGTCCTACGGAATGTTTGGATAAAAATAGAGTTTGACCATCTTATAAGCAATAAGTTTTGCCAAACATCACTAAATAAATGTATGAACTAGTCTCTGACATTCAATAGTACCCGTGAATCGAAGATGGGACATCTTCATTATCGATCCTGCCACATGGTCTCAAGGCAGAAGGAACGCTTGAAACTTGTTCACCATAGATATCACCAGCTCTAGTGCAGAAATTCTGACCAGTGAGACACAATGGAAGGCAAGCCGTCAGGCATGAGCAGAGATAATGAAATGAGACAGATATCCTACCAAAAAATGGGGAAAAATGTTTGTTTGTTTAGCTTTTACGCAGCTACATCATGACGCAAATATGTAATGCTTAGTTATTTTAAGAAAAAAATGCTTCCAAGGTATTAGATGAGTGATTCCGTGAGAAGCTTTTTTGTAAATTGTTAACCTTTTATCTTACATCCAGTTTAGGTCAGTACAACCCTATTCTTCTTCAATCTACAAATTTCTTATTCCCTACACGTTTTTGGAGTTATCATATTATTGGCTCCTCCCAACTATATAAGCTTCATACCATGAACTAGATCCTACAATTCTGGTTCTTTTGGAGCTGCATGTCACGGGTCTAGTTTTGTTACAATCGAACAATTAGAAACCGTGAGGCCTTAACGTTCACAATTCCCGTCCTTTACGAGAAAACGTTAAGTTAGCCTTTCAACCCTCACAAATATTTTAACCTACTAGGCTAAATTCCTATAATTTTGAGTAGAAAATTTGAAGTAAGGAAAATATGGAAACCAATTAAGATTGGGGAAAACTCTCTTTGTATGTATATAAATAACTTTACTCCCATCAATCCTTTTACAAATGATAATATGTCTCTATTTATAGGAAAAAACCTTGCAAGTTGCCTTGGATTCAATGGTCAAGATTAATCTTCATCCAAAGATTCTCATTGGATGCAAGTTGCATTTAACCTCCTTAGCCCCTGTTTGGGCAACATTTTTTTTTTCATTCTCATTTTTCTACTCATTTTCAACCAAGCATTCTTCAATAAAATAATATTTTCCATCACATCAGTAACTTTTCCTTCTTTTTCAACCACATATTCCCCATTACATCAACCAAAAAAATGCATTCTTTTGAAAATAATGTGCACCAAACGGGGTCTTAGACTATAAGGAAACAAAGTTGGAATTTGCTTCATTGCAAGTTGCATGTCTCTACAACTCACATGCAAGTGGACATGTCTCTTTCATAGTGGTCAAACTTGCCTTGCTTCCTCTTTGGCATTATCTTGCAAGTGGCACAAGTGGGTAATTTGGACAAATTGCACAAGTTGTCCACTTGCATCCCCAAAATATCTAGCTGCAGCCCATGGTATTTCTCTTGCTGGAAATGGCAGTATTTTGCCTTAGAAAACCACATTGCTGTGCTGGAAAACTGCTCATGTCCTACAGCCTGCAGCCGTGTGTTTGATGTGTTGATTGCGTCCTGCCGTGACTGCAGTCTGTGTCCTTTAGTATGTGTGCATAAGCTGCCTGCGTCCTACCATTGCAAACAGTTTCGTCATGTCACAACGCGCGGCCTGCACTGTCTTGCTGTCGCTGCGACCTGGTGGGGCGTAAGTCACTCCCCCACCGAATATGGCGATGCCCTCGTTGCCGTGTAATGTGGAAGCTCGGGCTTAAACTGCCATAAGTCCCCTTTGTTTTCCCAAGTAGCTTCGGATTCGTGCCGCCTCTTCCATTTGACTAAGTATTGGGTGCAAGGTGGGATACCCCTCCGTCTCACCACTCGATCCGCCAAAATGGATTAAACATCTTCCTCGAAAGTTTTGGTGACAATGGGAGGCGCTCTTCGTGATTTATTTCTCTCCGGATCTTACACATCTGGTTTATATGGCTTCAACATGCTCACATGAAAAACCGGGTGGATTTTCAAAGTGTTTTGGAGATCTAGCCGATAGGAAACTCTTCCTACTTTAGCCATAATGAGAAACGGGCCCTCATACTTTCTAATCAAGCCTTTGTAAACTGTCCGGTACACTTTGAATTGTCAAGGCCACACTTTCACAAGTACTTGATCTCCACTATTGAATTCCAACCGTCTCCGTTTCACATCGGCCCATCTCTTCATGCGCTTCCGGGCTTTCTCCAAGCATGATCTAGCCAAGTCCATATGATCTCCCTATGACTTGGCCATTTTTATTGCTCTGGGACTTCGCCCTAAATTACCAATCACAGGCAAGGTGTGGGTGCTATAGGTTGCTGCCCCGTGGCAAGCTCAAATGGACTGTGTCCTATAGTTTCACTTTTCTACAAGTTGTAGGAAAATTGAGCTATGTCCATCAACTTTGCACAATCCCGTTGATTAGCACTCACAAAGTGCCTAAAATAACATTCCAACAATGCGTTCACCCACTCTGTCTGCCCATCCGTCTGCGGATGGAAACTGCTAGAAAAGTGCAAGTCCGTTCCAAGGAGTTTAAACAACTCCGTCCACAATTTCCCCGTGAAGCGGCGATCTCGATTATAATATTTTTGGGCAATCCCCAATACTTTACACTATGTTTGAATAGTAACGTGGCCATTTCTTCCGCAATGCAATCCTTAGGTGCTGGAATAAAAGTTGCATACTTTGAAAACCGATCAACAACAACAATAATTGATCTAAACCCTTCGGACTTTGGCAAGGTAGTTATGTTGTCCATGGTAACCACATCCTATGATTGATTCAGAATAGGGAGGGGATCAAGAAGTCCCCCTGGAAACCTTTATTCTATTTTGCCTTGTTGCCACACAAGACAGGTCCGGACATATGTCTCCACCTGATCTGCATTTGTGGCCAATAATATGTTCGTTCAATCAAAGCTAATGGCGGGTCTATTCCCGGATGTCCAACCTATTTGGTGTCTGACATTCCCGAATCACATCACACCGTAACTTACTCCACTTAGGCACAAATACCCGTTGCCCAGTGGTGTACAATAACCCGTTTTCCACCTAAAATCTCCTTGTCTTGCCTTCTTAGGCAGCCTGCATCAACATCTTTGCCACATGATCGTGTTCCATTCCTCGTCTAATTTCTTCCAACAAAGTGCTTGTGGCTTGGCTAATGGCTGCAAGTTCCGCCTTCCGACTAAGGGCATCTGCTACCACGTTTGCCTTCCCGGGTTTATACTCCATTACATAATCAAACTCTACTAAGAAGTCTTGCCAACGAGCTTGCTTCGGGCTTAACTTCTTTTGTAATTGGAAGTAACTTGTAGCCACATTATCTATTTTTATCACCAAATGGACCCAACAGATAATGACGCCATACCCGTAAACAATGTACAATGGCCATCATTTCTTTTTCTTGCACTGTGTAGCCGATCCATATCATTCAACTTGCACTTTCGAAGGCAATTGGATGACCTTCTTGCATAAGCACACCTCCAATGGCAAAATCCGATGGATCCGTTTGTACTTCAAAACTTTTGTTGAAATCTAGTAATGCTAACATCGGCTCTTCCATGGCCACCGCTTTTAAATCATTAAAGGCTCCGACTTTTCACGAACCAATCCCACCCTTGGGATTTTTTCAGCAAATCTGTCAACGGGGCCACTCTAGATGAGTAGCCTTTAATGAAACGTTGGTAATAGTTTACCAACCCAAGGAAAGACCGCAATTTCGTCACTTTAGTGGTGGTTCCCACTCATTGATGCTTTTACTTTGGCTCCATCCATCTTCAATCGACCATGTCCGATAATGTGTCCCAAGAAATTCACTTCTTTCGCAAACGAACACTTTTCCTTTTTGATGAACAATTCGTTTTCTCGCAACACATGGAAGATAATTTTCAAATGTTCAACATGTTCCTCCAAGGTGTTGCTATAGATAACAATGTCTTCAAGATAAACCACTACGAACTTATCCAAGTATGGAAAAAATATTTTGTTCATCAAAGTGCAAAAGGTAGCCAGAGCATTGGTCAACCCAAATGGCATGACAAGTCATTCATAGGAACCATACCGAGTAATGTACATAGTTTTAGGCTCATCTCCCTCCGCAATGCCAACTTGATAGTAGCCTCTTTGCAAATCAACCTTCGTATAAATCTTAGCACTACCGAGCCGATCGAATAAATCCGCAATCAATGGAATTGGATATTTGTTCTTCACCGTTACTTTGTTTAATGCCCGATAATCCATGCACATCCGCAACGTTCCATCCGACTTCTTTTAGAACAACATCGGGGCGCCATAGGGTACTTTAGACGGTCTAATCCTTCCTGTGTTAACAAGCCCTGTTAGTTGTTTTCGAAGCTCTTCCAACTCCGAGGGTACCATCCAGTAGGGTGACACGGCGGGAGGTTTGGCACCGGGTTCCTATTCAGTGCGATGGTCCACTTCCGCGGAAGTTTCTTTGGTGAGATATCAACGGGTCCATGCCACAAACCCAATTGTAGTTCAGCCCCTCGAACTACACCATTTAACGGCCTTGCGATTGCATTCACCGTTTTCAACAATCCACCTCCATGGTGAATGTTCAGCCCTAGCCTCCGTGCTTCATCCTCCGTGATGAAATTATGTGTGGCTCCGGTATCAACTAATGCTCGTGTTGGCCGTCCATTGATTTTGACAACAACGAACATTAACCTTTTTTTCTCCGCTCGCCCACAGAACGGTTTTGGCTTTCAAAGTATTGAAAAGTTGCAATGAACCCATGTGACTTGCACCGGCCCCCTTGTCATGGAAAGCCTCCGGTTGTGTCTCGTTAATAGATGACAAGGATCCAAGCTTAGGGCAATCTCGCATGAAATGTGGCCCTTTGCAAACAAAGCAACTATGAGGAGTAAAATTACCTCTCTTCTTGTCGTCATACTCCTTTCGCCATGTGTTTTGTTTGTTGTCACCGGACTTGTAATCAACCTTGGGATTTGGCCTCCAATCTACCTTACTACGTTGTTTGTCTTTCCTCACTTCATCTCCGCCTTTGCCAAAATTTCCTTTGGTCGGTTTGAAGGTCCTTGCTTGCGTCTCCGTGTTCCTTTGGTACTGCGTCAAAGACTCGGCAACCACAATCGCCTCATCTACATCTTTGACTCCACGGTGTTGTAATTCTTGACGTACCCAAAGTGCACATCCATCCAAGAAGTAGAATAGTAAGACATCATCCGACATGCTAGAGATTTGAAGCATAAGGTTCGTGAACTCCTTGACGTAGTCACGAATTGTCCCTCTATGTTTCAATTCCTTTAGTTTCTTTCGGGCCTCATACGCGACATTCTCCGGGTAGAATTGTCTTTTCAACTCCTTTTTGAACTCTTCCCAAGTATCAATCTTGCAAGCTCCCTTTTCAATTTCTGCATGCTTTCGACGCCACCAAAGTGATGCAGTGTCGGAAAGATACATGGTAGCGGTTCGGACTTTTATGGCTTCATCAACAAGATTTACGCCCTCGAAATAAACTTCCATTTGCCATAGGAAGTTTTCCACGTCTTTGGCATCCCGTCGCCTATCATAATATTTAGGCTTCAGGTACTTGATCCTTGGGGCAGCAATACTAGTAGCGACACCTATACTAGCGGTAGTTGGTTTGTGTACTCATTCTTTCCATCATCACGGTCAAATGGTTTACTTGGCCTTGTATGGCAAAAACGGCATCTAAGACTTTGGCTTGAAGTCTACCAAAATCTTCCGTCATCGTGGCATGTCGAGCTACCACAATCTGGACATCCTTTTCCAACAATGCTTGCACGTCCATCACCTCTTGGACATTAGTTTAGAGAGTTTCTAACTTTCCAATAGAGTGTGCCTCCAAGAAGTTTTCTAGAGACTCAACCCGATCACCCATATTTGCGATGATTTGGTCAATTTCACCCTCCATGGCAATCGCTCCCCGAGTCTCGTGTTTTCTTTGCTTCAATTTGGGCAGCAACACGACCCATTTCCTCAATATCAACAGTTTGTTGAGAATCCGTCATTATAACGGCCTACAAACCTGACTTACGCCCCACCAGGTCGCAGCCGAACCATCCCGACAGCGACAACAAGACAGCGCAAGGCGTGACATGACGGAACTGCTTGCAGTGGCAGGACGCATACAGCTTGTGCACACAAACTGCAGGACGCAGGCAGCACAGCAAATACACGGGCTGCAGGACATTGGTAGTTTTCCAGCACAGCAATGTGGTTTTCTAAGGCAAAATACTGTCATTTCCAGCAAGAGAAATATCATGGGCTACAGCTAGATACTTTGGGGATGCAAGTGGACAACTTGTGCAACTTGTCCAAATTACCCACTTGCAAGATAATGTCAAAGAGGAAGCAAATGCAAATTTGGTCACTATGAAAGGGTACATGTCCACTTGCATGTGAGTTGTAGAGACATGCAACTTGTAATTAACCAAATTCCAACTTTGCTTCCTTATGGTCTAAGAAGGTTAAATGCAACTTGCATCCAATGAGGACCTTTGGATGAAGATTAAACTTGGTCATTGATTCCAAGGCAACTTGAAAGGTTTTTTCTTGTAAATGAGACATTCTCATTCGTAAAAGGATTCATGGGAGTAAAGTTATTTATATAAAAAGAAAGTTTCCCCAATCTTACTTGATTTCCATATTTTCCTTACTTCAAATCCTCTACTCAAAGTTATAGGAATTTAGCCTAGTGGGTTAAACTATTTGTGAGTAATGTTTTCTCATAAGGGATGTGAATTGTGAACGTTAAAACCGCACGGTTTCTAGTTGTTCGAGTGTAACAAAACTAGACCCGTGACAGGTGGTATCAGAGCCTCGTTTGTAGGCCGTTATAATGACAGATTCTCAAAAAAATTGTTGATTTTAAGATTGAGGAAAGAGGTCATGTTGCTGCTCAATTGAAGCAAAGAAAACACAAAGCAAAAGTAAGACTCGGGAAGCGATTGCCATGGAGAATAAACTTGACCAAATCATCGCAAGAATCTCTAGAAAACTCCTTGGAGGCACACTCCATTGGAAAGTTAGAAACTCTCCAAACTAATGCCCAAGAGGTGATGGACGTGCAAGCATCGTTGGAAAATGATGTCCAAACGATGAAAGATTATGTCCAGGTTGTGCTAACTCGACAAGCCACGATGACGGAAGATTTTGATAGACTCCAAGCCAAAGTCTTAAATGTCATTTCCCCCGTACAAGGCAAAGTAAACCATTCGGCCGTAATGATGGAAAGAATGAGCAAGGAGCTAGAGCAACACAAACATAACGTTCACAATTCCCGTCCCTTACGAAGAAACGTTAAGCTAGCCTTTCAACACACACATATTTTAACCCATTAGGCTAAATTTCTATAACAACTTTGAGTAGAGGATTTGAAGTAAGGAAAACATAGAAACCAAGTAAGATTGGGGAAAACTCTCTTTGTATATAAATAACTTTACTCCCATGAATCCTCTTACAATTGAGAATGTCTCTCTTTATAGGAAAAAACCTTACAAGTTGCCTTGTAATTAATGGCCAAGATTAATCTTCATCCAAGGATCCTCATTAGATGCAAGTTGCATTTAACCTCCTTGCTCCATAAGGAAACGAAGTTGGTTTGCTTCATTCATTGCAAGTTGCATGTCTCTACAATTCACATGCAAATGGACATGTCCCTTTCATAGTAGCCAAACTTGCATTTGTTTCCTCTTTGGCATTATCTTGCAAGTGGCACAAGTGTGTAATTTGGGCAAGTTACACAAGTTGTCCACTTGCATCCCCAAAATATGTAGTTGCAAACCATGGTATTTCTCTTACTGGAAATGACAGTATTTTGCCTTAGAAAACCACATTGTTGTGCTGGAAAACTTTCCATATCCCGCAGCATGTGTATGTGTTGTGCTGCCTGCGTCCTACAATCTGTGTGCATAAGCTGTCTGCGTCCTACCACTGTAAGCAGTTCTGTCATGTCACAGCGCGTGGCCTGCACTGTCTTGCTGCTACTGTCGAGACGGTTCGACTGCGACCTGGTGGGGTGTAAGTGGCGCTTTATTTATTTTTGTTCCCAAAGCCTGCTAGAACAAGTGCAAGATTTTGGATCACGTGCAATGATGTAAAAAGGGGAGGCTGCCGTAAGACTCGCGAAAGGAATACTCAGACACTCGATCATGGGGCACTTTGACAAATAAATCTAGTTAACATGATATATCATCTATCAATATGCTATTTAGGTCCAAAAGTACAAACAATCACCCAACTTTTGTTTTTCATTATGGGCAATTATTGTTTAGTTGCATTGCTTCTGCTGAACTGAGTATCTAACATTACTTAGCAGCACATTATTTTGAAATCAGAAAGAAGAAAAAGCGAATAAATTGAAAGGCACATATCACGGGAGCAATGATTTACACACGGTATCATAAAAGGTCCACTAATATATCATACCTCTAGAAACCGAACATGGAAAATGGGCAGATTATCAGGATCCTTCGCCCGTGCAAGAAGACTGATATGTAACAATACGTCTTCCACTCTATCCATATTAATATCCAGTCCATAACTGAAACACACAATGATAGCAATTGAGCAAAAATCTGTTATCAACAGTACTAAAATGGAACGATTTACCTTCATATTGAAAAATATATCAACTCAAAGTCGAAAAAATAAATAGATGACAATATCTAAGGTTATATAGTAAATAAATAAATAAATCTGATTCACTCAGAACTTCAAATTTCCAAGATGTTTTCCAATTTAGAACTCCAATATCACAGTATCTTTTGAATCAGTCAAATGCTGGCTCACTTATATGTGATATAAATGCAAGAGAGGTGCTATGTGTACATTATGGGATCCATAAAGGGATCAGATTTATTTATTTACTACGCATATATTATTGAAATTGTTTTTCTCCAATTTTTTTTTCCGTGATTTTTAGAGGAAATGGAGGACGACTACTGGAATAATCGNATTTATTTACTACGCATATATTATTGAAATTGTTTTTCTCCAATTTTTTTTTCCGTGATTTTTAGAGGAAATGGAGGACGACTACTGGAATAATCGGCAAGTTCCTCTGCAACAATCTGCGGCTGCGCTGAAACGACCTCGCACAGAATATGGTAATCAATTAGTCAAGTCGTGAATTGAATTAAAAATTTTACTTTATTTTAATTTTTACGTTTGTGAAAGTAGGAGCAACTATAAAATTATTGTTTTACTATTTTTATGTTATTTATGAGCTTTTGCTTGGGGTTTAAAAGTTAAATTGAAATTTATAAGTGGTACTGATTTTTTACATACTGAAACCCAGTAGGTATTCATTTTCTGGTTTAATTTGATTATATTTATTTCTCTTTGTGGATACTGAGTACCAAACCAAGTGTTAATGCTTTTGACTGTGATGATGTTCTCTTGATTAGCCACTAGTATATTGCTGAAAAAATTTCTTGTTCCTTTATAGTTGTACTTATGGAGAACATCATGGGTTTTAGAATGTCATATTAATATTGACTAGATAAGCAAGAAACTTCTAGTGGGAAAATAAAATTTTTGAACTTGAACTGTTATGATCTTTCTGGTTTTCTGCTGATTCAGGTTCTTTTAATCTGTTTTTTAGTATTTAATTACCTGAGAAACAGTTCAAAAGACAAATATGAAAGCAATTTTTGAATTTCCAATATTTTTCTCAACTTGGTGACTTTAAAAGGAATGTGAAGCTTGGTTTGTTTCAGAAGATAATAATGCTAGCCTCTCATACTATGAAAATTTATTTATTCATTGTTCTCAATAGGGTTGGGCGTGGGTTGAGTTGGATTGGTTTGGAGTCCAACCCAACATAATCGGTTTGACAATAATTCAAACCGAAACCGACTCATTCATGGTTGAAACCCAACCCAATCCAAACCTACCAAACTCGGGTTGGTTTGTGTTTGGCTTGGACTTGAGTTCAATTCAAGTTGGACAATTTTTTTATGGGCCTAATGGTTGGGACTTTTTCGTTGAATTTGAACAATTTTTTTAAAGTTTGATACCATTTCAATTTGGACAAATTTCAGTTACGTTAAAATGAGTGATTTGAAAGGCCTTAAGTCGATTGAAGTTGGATCAATAGTTCGTGGGATTAAGTTTCATTCCAATAGAACAATATAAATTAAAAATATTGTAAAACCTATTAAATAAATTATATCATGATCAAATTAAATACATATTAAATCAATCTAAATACATGTTGAATATATGCATATTATACCTATAGAATAAAATGAATTGACCTAAATATTAAAACTGTCAAATCATCTAAACTCAATACAAAATCTCCTCATTCAATCCAAGTGTTTAGTAAAAAATCACGATAAAAAATCGAGTCGAGAGGCTGAGGCACGAGCAACAATAAGAGGCAGAAGAAACAAAAGGCAAAAGAGACGTGATGCAGATGAGAATTGTGATTATTAGGTTTTTGGTTTTTGGTTTTAAGTACTAATTTTCTTTTTAATATTTTTTAATTTATTGGGTTGGATTGAGTTGAGTTTGATTGAGTTTTAATAGATAACCCGAAACCCAACCCAACCCAACCCGACCCGACCCAATTGAACTAAAAAACCAAACCAAACTGGTTGGTATGGGTTGGGTTGATCGATTTGACTGGTTCGGATTGATTTTTGCCCAACCCTATATCCATTACATTTGTATGGGGTTTCCATTATTTTCCATAACTGAATTCCAAATTCCACTGTCTGAGAGGTTTATTCAGCTTCCCTGCTCAGAGAATAGCCGTCTCTTAGGAATAATTGAAGGTCAGAAAAGAATCTTTACGTCTCAAGCAGATTCTCGCTGGTGACAGTTGTGGAATCCTGACGAAATTTCAGGCTTAGTGCTCTATTTACAGGGATTTTGGTGAAAAGTGATATCTTTCATTTGACGGGATTTCAAGAAAAAGTAGATGTGAATCACCTCTTTTCAAGGTGTTATAAAGGAAGGACATTTGCTTTCACTTTGTTCTTAATATGTATGAAATTATCAGGCGGATAGATATAAGCTTAAAATATGTATTTTCTTTTGAAGATCAGTTCTAATGATTGAAAAAAGCAATCAGGTTCAATATTTTTTTTGTCCAAATATAAATTCAATTTTTATGAAATTAAACCATGAGTAATTGCATGTCTTGATAGTTTTGGAAACATCTCACATCTTGATAATTTTGGAAACTTCTCAAATGTCTTGATAGTTTTTGTAAAGTAATTGCATGTCATTTTTTAATCCTTATATATAAAATGTTATCATTATGTCATTTCGTGTTTCTAGATAATGCTTGATCAAATTGTTGGAGGCAGTTCTAGAGAAATTATGCTTTTAAACATTATATTCTATTTACTGTCAATTCTTCCCTTTCCTTAACTTTGGTGCTGGCCATCTCAACACTTTCTTTTGTCTTTAACTGCACATCTTAGTATTCATTGTACTATTATTTTTCATAAATAGTTTTAACTTTTTACAGCCTGGTAAGTAAATTGTCAATTCATCTCATGTTACAACCCCCGATGTGTTTTTCTTTTATTGGAGAGCCATAGAAGTAAAAGCAACTCAAAATTATAGGAATATATATGCAAAATCTTCCGTCAAAGTGCAAATGAACTTTTGCGTGAGAAAGAACATTGCAATCTTTGATTTGAGAAGCGTAGACTCTTTATGGGGCTTAATCTGCTGATTGTCTGCATTGAATTTACCTCTGCTCGTACAAAATTGTCTCCAAAGTTCAACTATGAATATATTAGTTGTAAGCAAGGAAGCACAGGGACACTCAACTTGATAGAGTTTTCATATGTATTCTCGAGACATTCTCGAATACATGTTAGGGAAATGGACTCGTGCTCGATATTTCTGTCATTTTCTGATTTTGGAGCTATGGGGACTTGATGGAGTCATGTTGAGACACCTTAAATACACATTTATAGTTTTGTGGACACTCTTGGGGATCTAAATGAGATTTTGGAAATGGAAACTTGTTTTAATCATCATTCCTATCACCATTTTAGTCTTCTTTTGTTTACTACCAAAGGCTTATTATTGTGTTGTAATCTAGGTTGATGGCCGATCCTAAACTGGTTCTCTATATCCCTATTTTTCATTTTATCTATTATTGAAGTTGATACCTTATGATTTTAAATGCATCTAAACCCCTTGTAGCTCTTCTGGAATTTTGATTGTATCTTATTCTCCTTACAATTTTGTTTTTCCATCTGCGTCTTTATGGGGATTGCTTTTCACTTCTCTGATAACTCTTAACTTGATAATTTGGTTTTTACCACTTATCACTTTAATGTCTCTGATTTTAGTTAAAGAAGACTGTGTTGATTTATCAGTTAGATAATCCATCTTAACTTGTTGAGATGTAGTGTAGTAACCTAAACTTTGTGCAAATTTTTACATTTGATTTGTATAGAAAATGGTTTTCCGCGAGGCATACTTGGAAATGGGAGTACAAAGTGTACTGGAAGTTTTTTTTAGATGATTGCATTAAGTTCATTGTCAAGTTTGTATATTATTACTCTAATCTGTTTTGTTAACCAATGTAGATCTCCCGCCATCTAGGGTGCCTGTGGGTCATGAAATGCATTATAATTTGCTGGTTCCGAATGATGATTATAGTGGGTCCCCAGTAGTGAAGGATACACAATCAATTGGTTCAGCATATGATCATTATCTTCAGAATTTGGTAATTCTAGTACCTCCTAGCTTTGTACAGCTTTTGCTTTCGAGGTGCTAATAAGTAAATCCCGTTTCTCTTCCAGCAATTACCTTCTGAAGAAAGTAATCACTACAGTGGAATGGGGTTGGGAAGATCTGGTGGTGGTGTACCTGCTCTTCCAGTACATGATCGCATTGTAACGGGGCGTCCTGGGGGTGGTGGTCCAAAACCAACACCAAATGGAAGTGGCATGGGATTTGGTGATCCACTTCCAGTAGATACAATAGTCAGACCTCGGGAAACCCTCCCTCTACCTCCAGATGCTTCCAGCACGCTGTACATTGAGGGGCTTCCTCCTAACAGCACCAGAAGGGAAGTGGCTCGTATCCTTTGAGATGCTATAACAAATAGAAGTATTCTTTTTTCTTTTTTTTTTTCTCAATGGTTACACTCTTCTACTAGTTTGGTATCGCCTTGGAACATTTTTGTCTTCTTTAACATCTTCTCTAGATATTTTCCGTCCCTTTGTAGGGTACAGAGAAGTAAGACTCGTAAGAAAGGAATCGAAGCATGTAAGTTGATTTTGATAACTCTACGATTTCTGCTCCGCCAAATTTAACTATTAAGACTACTACTTAGCACTACTTTTATTCACCTAGCTACCATCTTCTTGACTTAAATATGCCCAAAAGTGACGTTTTGACGAGAATTTTCTTCGCAGCGTGGTGGAGATCCTCTTGTCCTTTGTTTTGTGGATTTCATAGACCCTGCGTGTGCAGCAACTGCTTTAAGTGCTTTGCAAGGTGATGGCTTTCCTCTTATTCAGTTGTTTGTATTAATGCAATTTATGCTTTTTTCTTTAGTTAAGATGTCTGAATATTTAAGGCTCTTCAGTTTTTTTGGATCCTGCAAGTTGCAACTTCTTACTGGTTTTCTCGCTTTAATCAACACATTAACTTTAGATATTATTTAGGGTAGAGAAAGTAGAAAATTATCTACGCCTTTTAAGTTGAAAACTATTTGGTTCTTTTGTTTCGGCTCTGATATTGTCTTTCCTCTTTGTTTTGGAAGTTTGGAGGAGCTCTAGTGCAAAGAAACAATGATCATTATTGCTAATTTGAATCAATAATCCATTAGCCATCGACCGCTCAAACATTCTGTAGAACTTCGTGCACTAAAAAAATCTTCTCTTGTTAATGCACAGGTTATAAGATGGATGAACAAGATCCAGATTCTACTCACTTGCGACTGCAATTCTCGAAGCATCCAGGTCCTAGGTCTGCCCCTGGACCTCGTGGGAGGCGGTGAATGTGTGCTCTGTATGATGGATTAGAGATGGATGAAGCACTGTATGTCGCTTGATGCAAATCGTGTCTTATGTTACAGGGATGGATGGTTAATAATTATTATAAGTTGTAAAACTTAATGTAGCTCCCTTTTTGTGGAAGGCTGCACTAGAATCTCTCATTCTAGCAGATAGAGGTGAAAGGTTAATTGTGTGATTCTTGTCATATTTTGATACATCTTCCATTGTTGGAATTATAATGCAATGTTATGTGAACTAATGCATCTCACTCTAATTTGTACTTTCAATTTGTTTGTTTGTCAATGATAGTTCGTGACATTAACCAACAGTCGAAGATATTATCATTTATGAATGATAACACAACATTGATACACGATTAATAAAATTGACAGGTTTTTGAAAGAAAGAAATAAGCCCCCGGTTGGCCCCCATTTTTTAGTATTATAATTTTTGGAATAATGTTTTTTAAAGAATGGGCGGTTGGAAAAAAATGGAAAAAATTTCAATTTACGTATAATATTATTTTATTGAAGAATATGTAGTTTAAAAAAAAAGAGAAAAATGTATTATAATTTTAATGAAGGTCAATCGGAACTAATAAAAAGAGTATATATATATATATAAAAAATTGATATTTTAATCTTAATTCAATTTGAAATTCTATTTTTTAACTTGTCTCGTAAGATCGTTGTTGTTTTGAACACACTTTGAAATATGAGTGCTCATTTAAGGTTAGATGAATTGAATTGCCCATTGTATCTTAACGGGCTTTAATACCATTTGTAGACATTAAAAAAATAAAATAATAATGGGTTGTATCAATTTAAATAATTAGCCCAATTAAATTTACTAAATCAAAGTCTATGCCCATAAAATTCTAAAAGCCCACCCTACTTTTTAATAAATCCACAATT
>CAIGRR010360129.1:0-11402 GCA_903798365.1 Fraxinus sp. 1973-6204
GTGCCGAGCTTTTTTGGGCCCGAGCCGAGCCCAAAAAAAAAAAATGAGGCTCGGCCCGAGCCTCGGCTCGTTGTAACCGAGCCCGAGCCGGGCCCGGCTCGAGCTTTTTCCGAGCCGAGCCCGAGCCGTTCGAACCGACGAAATTTTTTGCCATCCCTATTTGTATCGCAAATTATGATGTATGATTTACCAAAATATAAGTACTATGTTATTTCAAAAAAAAAAAAAAATAATAAAAAAAAAACTAGTCAATTTTGATTTGATTTAATTCCATTGTTGATCACATAGTCTTACCAACTTTGATCCGATTCCAAAATAATTGGTACACCTCACTCAGTTACAGTTTAATCACGCGCTTTATAGTGCGTATATTTACACGCCGCCGTGTTAAAGGTGTTGCTCTCCTCCTCGACGCCCCCTCCTCTCTCTCTAGAAAAGTCATATAACGCCGTTAGAACCGCTCTTAGCTCTCTCTTTTACACTTTCTCTCTCCAGAACTTTGAATTCCATCCTTGAATCCCAAACCTACTAGTCTATATTCTTCTCACTTTCCTCATCATCATTTCAATCTGATACCCACTTTTCTTTTTTTTCACTTTAATTCGTTTCTCCCTCTCAAGAAACGATACCAGTTATGAAGAATAACTTCTTGCCACCCGGGCTGGTGTCCAATCTGGAACAAGTTCTGTTAAGCCGGAAAACCGGTGGCGGAGGAGATGGTGGTGAATCATCTAATCCCAATGAAAACGAGGACGATTCGGCCAAGCCTGTTTCATCCAGTAATGGAGGGGATTCTTCCGAGTCCAGTGGTAATGATGGGTCAAAACCCATAATTTTGGTCACGAATAGTGATGGTATTGAGTCCCCGGGGCTCTCGTATTTGGTCTCTGCTCTCGTTCGAGAAGGGCTCTACAATGTCCACGTTTGCGCCCCTCAATCGTTGGTCTTCTAGCCCTTTTTTCTTTTAATTCTTATTCCTTCTTTGTGCATAGTATTCATGGATATGTGTTTTCGTGATGTTATTTAATATTTTGCGATTTATCAATTGGGTATTGTTTATTTCCGAATTTGAGTTTGGGATTCTGAATCTAGAGGATTAAGGATATATGCTGCAGGGCGTTTGATGAATTTCATTTTTGTAAATCCGGTATTAGAGATTTTTGTGATTTTTGTTTTGTGCTTTGGGCGGTTTGGTGGGATGTGTTGACAGGGATAAATCGACAGCAGGGCATTCTTTATCACTAAAGGAGACGATTGAGGTGGTTTCTGTTGATATTAATGGTGCCACTGCTTACGAAGTTTCTGGTACTGTTGTTTTCCTTTTCAATTTTGCACTTTCTACTGGTTGAATTAATGTTCATAATATGATGAAATTTTAATTTTATAAGTTGTAATTGGAGTTACCTGGAATGAACTTTAAAGCAATATTTTGCTTTATGCAACTTTCAGGAACTCCCGTGGATTGTGTATCACTAGCGTTATGTGGTTCACTATTTACATGGTCAAAACCCCTGTTGGTATGATTTTAATTCTTACAATTGTTAGAATTTTTTTTCCTTTTAAACATTGCTTAGCTACGAAACATGCGTCCCCATTTCTTTGTTTTGCCTGATGTAGGTTATAAGTGGTATCAACAAGGGTTTAAGCTGTGGACACCACATGTAAGTTTTGCCATTTCTATTGCAACTTTGTAAGTTACATCCAATCTTTTTGGTTGTAATTGGTTCATATGAGCTCTGTACTTTATTAATTGCCTGACAATATCAGGTTTTATTCGGGTGTCGTTGCTGGGGCTAGGGAAGCATTGGTTAATGGTGTGCCATCTATATCAATATCATTAAACTGGTATGTTGGCGATCCTTTAGTGTACCTTACAGCTGTGTACAGTCATTTTGAATGTATCTAATAGAATGCCAAATTAATCTATGATAGGAAGAAAGATGGAAGTAAGGAAAGTGACTTCAAGGATGCTGTGACTGTTTGCTTACCATTGATACAAGCAATGATACGAGATGTGGAGAAGGGTGTTTTCCCCAATAGTTGTTCACTAAGTGTAGAAGTTCCAACCACGCCCTTGACAAACAAGGTCTGTTTCTAATATAATGGATACTGGTAATCTGTTGAATGAAATCACGACTTACGGTGATAATATTTTAAGTTACTAAAGAATAATTAAAGAGCAACACCTGGAATTAGTAATGCATGGAATGTTTGACTTTCGATCACGCCTTCATAATTTCCTAGTTTGGAATTGATTTACATTGGCATTGTCCGTAAGTTCTATTTATGTGCCAAGCTGACAAGTGGTTGTCATGCTACTGATCCATCTAGTTAATGACTGTTATATATTCGTTATCTTCATTCTCATATTTGTGTAGGATGTTTTGATTGTTACGAGAATGGAGCCATAGACACACCTATAGAAAACATTACAAGACTAGTAGAGAACTTGCTGGTTTTGTCCATTTTCCTTCTTTTATTTCCAATGTCCAATTTGATTTGTTTGTAGAACTTGTTTTTCTTACACATTAGCTTCCTGGCTGTGGTAGAAGTTAAAATATCTTTTCTTCTTTGACTCTATTTGCATTCTTTATACCTGGTCACAATTCGTTGGCAGCTAACTGTATACATTTATGACAAAAGAATTCCATATATTTAGCTCAGAGGTCTCATCACTATACCCTCCCCTTCTTGATTGATCACCATTATTGCTCATTTTAAGTTGGGAATGAGACATATTAGAAATTAATTTGCTCAAGTACTGCTGTTATGAGTGAACCACACAGGGATGAATAATAAGGAAATGCAATATCAAATTGGAATTGATATGATCATAAGTATCACAGAATAAAACTGAAAGCCAATTATGTAAAAAGGAGAACCTAACTGTTAACTTGTATTGCATGACAACAATTGGACAGCAGTTTCAAAGTTGAGGATACAGATAAAGTATCCATGATATCAGCATCCCTACTTATACATAATTTAGCTCCTTTTTGCGATTGCAAAAACAATATTCTCAAGCACTTGCCTTCCCACGGTATGAAGTCTTATAAACATTATGCTCCCATATAATATTATACTTTCATTACGTTAAATCATTCATTGGACGATTTCATGTACTTTATCTTACCATACCTCTTTGCTTATGTGATGGTTATTATAGGGTCTCGAATGATGGAAGTAGGTCTCTTCACAGTTAATCATAAGAGATATTGATAAGCTTACTTCAAACAATACATTATTGTGGATCTAGTGTGATTTACCTCTTAATCAATCATTAATGGGTTCCACCACCAATGTGGTGCAAATTTATCCCTCCAAATTTTGTTTTGATTGCTATGTCAGTTTCATATCTTTTTGTTGCCTATTTGAGGCTTATGTTAGGTTGAATGCACTTCTTCAACGGCCAAATCTATTAACTGTTAACGTCATAATGGATTAATTAGCATTTGTATGTGCCTAGTATGTTAAAATCAGCATGAGTACGAACCAATAGAATCTTAGAGTTGGCCTTTTGGATGCATTTCTTTAGCCTCATCCACTACCTTACTTTATGTGATTTCACTACCCGATGACTCTCTCTCTCTCTCTCTCTCGGACTGTTCCTAAATCCCCAGGGTGTTTGGCGGTCTTCATCTCTGTTTGACTCAGAATAATCATAGAATTCGACTAAAATGAAATACAACAATGACACTCCACAACTATCATTAGCATGATGTAAATTTGCATTTCATTGTTAATAGGCCAGAAAAGATGATAATTATTAGAATCACAAGTCTATTTCAGGTCCAAATAGCGTGTTTGGGGAGGTACGCTCTTGAGCATTTTGATGGTTGTAGAAACATCCTTATTGGGTTGAGGTCTTAGGTGCCTATACTAAAGATATTATTTGGTAGCTGGATTTTGGATAGAGATGAAGGCATGGTAGCTGTTGGGCACACAACATTGTTTGATGTATTATTAGAAGACCAAAAGTAAAACCATGGAATATAATTGATATAAAACTTCGCTCATAGGAATGGCTGGGAGATTAGAGAATTATTTTTGCAAATTGAAACTGGATCACGTTATATTCTTGCATTTGATTTGCCCATAGGAATTTGAAAAATTGGGATGCTGTTGTGTGAGAAGAAACCTGTGGGCCTAGAATTTCTAATAGTCTTCTAGAAGAGGAGCTCAAGAATGCATTCTACTTGTTAGGCCAAAGTTCTCACTTTCCTCCGCGTTTTAATGATATTGAAGATTAAAGTTAATAATTATGTTTATACATATTGTTATTGTAAATATAAGTCCACTTGATGCACCTATTTATATCCCACCCGTGACTAACATGTCCTTGGTCCATGTATCAATTTTCATGAATTGATAACTTGTGGTACATGGTGTAACAACCCAAATTTTTACCTTTGGAATCATTATACATGTACCGTAAAGAATACTTTCATAAACAAAAGAAAAATATAATATTTTCTTAAAATGTAAAGATTTAAAATTAATTTAACGAGAAATACGGTGAACATTACTAAAATTCCATAAATTATTCTTCCTTTTCACTAACGCAAGCACAATCAACTTTCGATTACTTCAAACCCACCTTTTTAGTTACATATAAAAGATTTAATATATATATATATATATATATGGGAGACATAAATCTCAAGCAATAACGAATTGCATCTTGTATTTAAATACGGAAAATCATAATATATATATATGGAGACACGGGAATTAAATTCCGAACCTCGTGACTATAATTCCTTTAATTCCCGTGCGTAGCGGCTACTAAATTCTGGTCCTTTGAATTTATATATATAGGACCCTTATCATAATCATAACTTAGATTTTCGTACCATCATATTCATAACATAAATTTCTATAATTCAAATATTGAAAGAACAATTCGTACTATTAAACTTATCGTCGTATGAAAGAAGATAAAGGTAAATCGAAGAATTTGCCTTGTTAGACTTTCAATCCAAAATTCCTTGAACACCGTGCGTGCTAAACTTTGTAATGTGAAAATGTGTACGTTGAAGATAAGTTGAGAGGAAGAGAGAGATAAAATATAACATAAGTTGTGTGTGAGTGCAAGTGATGTGGGGTATACATATTGATGAGTGGGTAGTACTTGTGTATCTACTAAATGTATGGTTAAAATTAATGTTTAACTATGAAAAGTAACTTTGTAGAAAAAAAATGTAAAATGAAACCTAAATAGAGGCCTAGCCTCTTTTTGGGTAACAATTTATAAATGATTTATGAATTCAGTCAAAGTCAAACATTAATTTCAAGAGCATTCTAACTACTCATTATCCACACATCGTAGTCGTAGAACCCATTACTATTCCTCTTTATAAACCATTTTTGCCAAACGGAGGCTTAGTGATTACATAACAAAATTTTAATGTACTACCAGAATTTGAAATAACCTAGTACTCTCTCATAATGATCACTACTAATAGAATTTTTAAAGCATATTTAATTCTCGTAATCCTCATCATTTTCAGTTTCTTGTAATTTTTTCTCACGTCCTACACGTGCAACAATGCCTTCTCTTTCGTGTAACGGCAGGAAAGAAAACAAAAAAAAACTCGTAAAACTTTCTGTGATATAAATTAAGGGACCAAAAAGTTGAGCCCAATAATAAAAAGTCTATACACATCTCAGCCACCCTGAGGATCAGCCTTGTGGTGTAAGTCTCAGTAAATCTAGATGTAAACCTTATTAAATCGAGGCACAATCTTGACAAATGGTACTCAAGGCGTAACCTTCAGACAACTTTTTAAAGCAATGCACGATGCTATTTTCCCATAACAGGCACCAACTTAGAAGTCCAAAGTGGTCTGTCTGCAGTTTTATTGCCAAGATCAATATTTTGACTGGACCAGCCATCAGGGGCGCGTTGAAGAGTTACCTCATAAAATTATAAATATATTTTCATGCTGCATTCAAATAAGAATTTTGGATGAAGTTATAAATATTTTTCCAATATGAAGTTTGGATACTTGTGTTCAGAACTATGTGATTTGATCCATATGCAGATTTTGGAACTGATCTACAGTTCTTTCATCCTTATGTATGTGTTGAGGAATCTAAGGTTTACTGGATTGTGCTTTTGAAATTGGATAAGTGAGAGTTAAGTGTTAAACAAGAGTATCTTGGGTTTGAGGAAAAATTTCCCACTCAGTATCCACACTATATGGACTGCTTCACTTGATTTTTGCTGTTGGAATGTTTGATCATCTGCATGAGTTTTGTTTCAATTGGCCATATTTTAGTATGGGTTCAACATCTTCTCTTCTGTTTTGTCTGTTGACTGAACGTGTGTTTTTGGTTTTGAAACCAGGACTTCTACGTTTGAAATTTTGTTTCAGATGCTGATCAAGTATTTTTATGTATATTTTTTTGTTTTATAGGGATTCAAGGTTACTAATCAAAGTCTTTGGAGGTCCACTCTTACCTGGCAAGCGATTTCAGCTACCAGGCATCAGGCTGCTTCACGGTTTGCCAGTCGGCAAAACAATGCTATGGCACTTGCCCAGCTTGGACGTGATGCCTCTGCTGCTGTAAAGTTGCCTTCATTCGTTTCATTTGTTGTGCATTTCATGTTAAGTGAGTTGCTGCATGCAATATCTTGTAGCATTCTGATCTTTACTGTTGAAAAATTTTCAGGGTGCAGCTCACCGTTTGACCACACAAAAAAAGAATATTGAGATAGTTGAATCAGTAGGCGCTGCAGGGAAATCAGATTTTAAACGAAGCGTGAAGTATTTCCGACTAGAGGTAAAATTCATTAAGTTGCGGTTGACAGCAATGTGAAGCTTGTTAATTTTTAGTACTTTTCTCTTCCATTTTCATGGGGTGCTTTTGAGCTGTGGTTTCTGATGTTGATTATTGTTAAGAGGCAGAGATTAGAACACCTGAGAAAATTTCAGGTTTTTCATTTTTCCGATTAAAATAAAATTCAATTTTCGAGCAAGCCTCATTTAAATGGACATGCCACCATTAAGAATATAAATGTCTCGTATCTTCGCTTCAAGTATGGATTTGTTCCTTGTATGTTTTACACTTTTTAACTGGACCTGGATCTTTCACAGTTTATCTTGTGAGACGTACACTTAGGGCAATTATGAATCTTAAATATCTTCTCTTTTTCTTCTTGTGATTGTTGCCAATGCTGCGCTTGTTATCTCATCTATATTTTACCAAATTCCTTCCTACTTTTTATTCTTTTCTTGGTCAAATTGATTCAGTTTATCTCGTAATTAATGATAGCAGATGCTCAACAGAGAGCAGGAAGAAGAAGATGAGGTTCTTGATTTTAAAGCCCTTGAAAATAACTTTGTAAGTGTAGTTCTGTCTCTTTTTAAATTTTATGTGCTTCCTTGTATTCTCATGCACAAATACTTTTACTGTGCTTCCTTGGATTTTAATGGGTGTATGGCACTCTTGAACAGGTTGCAGTTACTCCAATCTCTCTATCCATGCAAGTAGATACTGAGACTAAAATAGCTGCTTCAGAATGGATTTCATCTGCGCTGCAAGTCGAGCAATAAAAAAAAAAAAAAAAAAACTTCCAGCCCGCCATTATTTGTACATTTGAAGAGTCAATTCAGTCATCTTTGCTACCTTGGATTTTATTTTCAAATTTTTTTCCTGCTTAGTTTTGTAGTCACGAATATACTCTGAAGCAAATGCTTCCATTGTTAATTTATATGGTTAGCATGCTGTTAGATGCCAGTCCTTCACTAGTGTTTTTGCCACTGATAGAAGTTGTGGTCTGGTTATACCATATCGCCTTGCTTCAATTTGTTTTATGTGGGCGAGGTGGGTGTTGATTGATTGGTTAGTTAATGTTTGTATTCGACCTTGTAACTGACGCAGCCATGTCTGAACGTTTGGATCCTGTGCTTCGCCTGATAGCATTGATTGTATAAAAAAACAGATTTGTTTGTTCAATTGCTCTGTTATCGCCATAGCCTTTGTTGATGCTTATTGTTTCTCCTGGCTTGCGCTTGGGATTTGTTGATCCCAAAAAATGGTCCAATGACGTAGCCAATAAATAAATAGAAACTAAAATCCACACTAGCCGTATCACTATATGTTTATAGTTCAAGTCACTCCTTTTAATAGATGAATCAATGGGGATGATAATCCAAGATGCTTTTCAAGTTGTATTGTAATTTAGCTAGTCCATAAAAGGGGGTCGGCTGCTTAAACAGAGTGGAGAGAATCAAGATTTACTTTGGATGTCTAGATTTGCATTGCCCCTCCCATGGTGTCAAGTGTGGTCTTTTATTCTTAAAGTAAGGTGAACGAGGTTCGTTGGTGATGTAGTACATCACAACTACAATTAATAGTTTCACCTTATCTAAGAGTTTGCCTTTTTAAAATTATCTTCCCTAATTTCCTTTTCTAGTTGTAATAGGTTTATTCATAAATCATATTTAAATTAGGATTAGTTTATTTCCTTTTAGAATTTAGTTTTCTTATTTTAGTTCCTTTTCTAGTTTTCTTATTTTAGTTCCTTTTATTGTACACTTTTCAAGACAATCAATTATTATTCAATTAATAAAAAAGCAAGTTATTCCAATATTCTTTTTAGTTTATTACATAATTCTTATTACAAGAATTTCATAAACGCTTTCGCACCTAAATTGGTATCAGAGCAAGGAATTTACCTCAATCTGATGGCTGAGGATGGTTCGAGTGGCAAATAAACCACCGACAACGAACGAAGGTTTGAAAAAATTGAACAACGACTAGAAGGGATGATGAAGCTCTTCGCAATATCACGCAAATGCTAACTGCGATGACTATTGAGAAGCATCATGCATCAAGGGTAGGACAGACAAGCAGGCAGAAAATGTACAGGGAGATATCAACTCAGATTCCGACAATGAGGAAGAAAATGCTAACCTGAATGCAAGAAATCATGAGGTTCTAGCAAGGAGAGAGGCGCACCCTATAGCCCAGCCCCACGTCGACCCAAGTGTAGGGGAACAGAACCCAAAAATCCATGGTCGAGTTGCCTGGCGCGAGAACTTAGCCACGAATTGCAACCCTCGCGAGGCTGCCTTTCTATGGTTCTACGAGCGAAGAAATAGGCGAGACAAAGGTGACCTCCGGCGAGGGGTCCCAACCGGCGGAGACAATGAACTAAATGACAGACCGTGAGCTCCGACAAGAAATCTTGAGCGAGAGGCAGAGATGCGTTTTGATTTTAGGAGAGGAATTGATTTTGACTATGACATTAATTTTGATCGAGATTATAATGTTGATCAGGGTTACAATGTTGACCAAGGAGTTAATTTTGATCGAGGTCCTAATTTTTCAGCCAAGGGTGAGAGCCAGCAAAGACAGCCCAGGGTTTCGACTATTCATCTTAAGAAGAAGATAATTTTCGACAAAGGACTAATAATCGGGATATAAATGTTCAAGAATTTAAGATGAAGATGGACTTGCCAAGTTTTGACGGCCGATTAAACATTGAAGATTTTTTGGATTGGATCCATACGGTCGATTTTTTTTTCGACTATTTGAATATCTCAGAACAAAGCCAAGTTAAACTTGTGGCGTATAAATTAAAAGGTGGAGCTTCGGCATGGTGGGAACAACTTCAATTTAATCGTCAACGACAAGGAAAACAACGTGTACAAACTTGGCCCAAGATGAAACGATTATTGTAAAGACGATTTCTACCCCCCAGATTATGAGCAATTTTTGTACCAACAATATCAGAATTGTCGATAGAATAATCGAACAGTAAACGAGTACACGGAGGAATTCTATCGTTTAAATGCCCGAGTTAATTTGTCTGAAACGGAAGCTCAATTAATTGCTCGATATATAGGAGGCCTAAAATTAATCATTCAAGATCGACTAGCTCTTCAGGAGGTTTGGACCATGATAGATGCAATTAATTTAGCAATGAAAGTGGAAAATCAGATGAATAGGACCACAACCCGTACTCAAGGGAGTTTTCGACGGCCAATTCAANAATTAATTGCTCGATATATAGGAGGCCTAAAATTAATCATTCAAGATCGACTAGCTCTTCAGGAGGTTTGGACCATGATAGATGCAATTAATTTAGCAATGAAAGTGGAAAATCAGATGAATAGGACCACAACCCGTACTCAAGGGAGTTTTCGACGGCCAATTCAAGAAACTTATTCTACTCCAAAGGGTGCAACGACATCAGGCTACAATAATAATAACAGTAAGGATACCACGCCAAATCATAATACGACACAGAATCAAAGTGGAACTTCAGCTCCCGTTCGGTCTAACATCCAAAACAGAAACCAAGCACAACAACAAACCAATAATGACCTTTATGCGCGTCCTAATCTTGGAAAGTGCTATCGGTGCAACCAACCAGGTCATCTTTCAATAGTTGTCCAAACAGGCGATCCATTAACATTGTAGAAGAAGGCAAAAGTGATGAAGAACAAAATTTTGAAGACGATGATTATGAGGGTGGTAATGTTACAGATGCGGATACTGGGGAAGAGTTGGCGTGCATTGTCCAACGCCTTTTACTTGCACCAAAAATGCCCTATAACTCGTAACGACACAAAATCTTCAGAACTCGGTGCACTATTCGTAGTAAGGTATGCAATGTGATCATTGACAGTGGTAGTAGTGAGAACGTCGTTTTCAAAGCAGTGGTAAAAGCTCTAAATCAAAAGATTGAGAGACACCCTTCTCCATACAAGATTGCATGGATTAAAGGCCCAGAAGTTCAAGTTCTAGAGATCTGTAAGGTTCCTTTGTCGATTGGAAAATATTATAAAGATGAGATTATATGCGACGTAGTGGATATGGATGCTTGTTATATCTTATTAGGTCGTCCATGGCACTATGACGTCGATGCCACTTATAAGGGACGGGATAGCACTTTCATATTTTGGTGGTTTGATAAGAAGATTGTTTTAGTACCACAATCTCAACCTTTAGAAAACAACTCTGCTATCAAGGAAGGAAAATCACTTTTTACCAACATATCGGGCCCAGAATTCTTTGAAAAAGTAAAAGAGCCGCCCACTATATTAGCATTAGTAGTTAAAGGTCAATTGGTAGCAACTATGCAAATTCCCGCTAAAATTCAAAAGTTACTTGCTGATTTTGCTGATATAGCACCTAATGAGTTGCCAAACGAGGTGCCCCCCATGCGAAACATTCAACATCATATTGATTTGGCACCTAGAGCTAGTTTGCCTAACTTACCACATTATCGCATGAGCCTAAAAGAACATGAAGAGTTGCAGCGACAAGTTAATGAGCTACTTAATAAAGGGTTGATTCGTGAGAGTACGAGTCCTTGTGCAGTTCCTGCTTTACTCACTCCAAAGAAGGATGGCAGTTGGCAAATGTGTATAGACAGTCGTGCTATT
>CAIGRR010360216.1:0-10790 GCA_903798365.1 Fraxinus sp. 1973-6204
TTCTGAAGAAAGGGAAAGATTTGATTCATTATAGTACTAATGAACTCATTGTTTGAAAAAAATGAATAAAAATGCAATGCATGAAAAGCTTCAGCCACGACTCCGACTCATAGTAGTCAAAATGTGTGCACAAAAATATATATTACGATCATATCGATACTAGATTTATCATTTTTTTATAAACTTATTATGCACGTTCTTTTTCTTTACTAAGTCTAAGAGGTGCCTTTTCCTTTTAATTTATTGAAATGAGGATGCCGCTCGGCTACCAACCCTACAGGCATGTGAATCCATTCCAAGTCCTTTCTATTAGAAAAAAATCTTCAAGTACAGAACTATTCATTACAAAAATATTACAATAAATATTAATCACATCTTAACAAATTGTAATTGTTCTCTCTCCGATTATTCATCGACTAAATTGGGCTTATATTGAATACACAGTATCCATATTAAAGTTTCCCAAACATCCCTACAAATATATAAGGAATTGGTAGATGGTCGTTCTTTACCTACGTTGAGAGAAAAAGAAAAAGAAAATCATTTGTTAGTTTCTTCAATACACTATGAATCCATAAAAAAGTGGATCGATAAATCTTATATTGGGTGTGTTTGAGCCACATTATTTTGGAAGAACGTATTTTGAAATATTAGATTGATGGAGAATGTGTGATTGAAAAGGAAGGAAAAGTTATTGACGTGATGGAAAAATATTATTTTATTAAAAAATGTGTGGTTAAAAATTAGTAAAAGAATGAGAATACAAATTTTAATGTGCCTCAAATGGGAGCATTGTATGTGAATTACTCTAACTGTTAAAACTCTATTTTTATTCGAACCTGTGCATTATAAAATAGTTGTTCATAATTTTTCTCTCAAAACTTGTGCATTAGTTTTCTTTTAACTACTTTGGTTCTGTCATTACTTATATAAAATAGCAAGTTGGTCATAATTATATATATATTGTTTAATTGTTATTATTTCCAACTTATCCTTAAGAATATAGATTAATCTATTCAAATAATATAAAGGAAATATAACCCACAGTCCCCAAACATTACAGCTTGTTGCACTCGAATCCCCATTCAATTTTTCGCCACATTTACGTCTTCAAGATGTCATTTTTGGTCCACATTTAAAAATGTCCTGAAATTGGTTAATAATGGAATCTTACTCGAAGCTCAGGCTTGGCTCGGTTCGAGTAAAAATGACTCAGGTATTTTTTTTTTTTTTTTGTCCGAGTTGAGCCAAGCCAAAGCTTGGTTCGAGATTTCGGCTCGGACCTAGCCGAGTTGAGCCAGCACATTTTTTTTTATTTGTGATTTAAAATATCTGCAATTTGACATCATATTTATAGTAAAAAATGTCCGTTTCTACAAAATTTGAATTTCAAATGATGTTACAACTGCTTTTTCTGCCTTCTATTTTTGTGTTACATAGATGCCTAAATACTAAGGGTTCGTTTGACTGGTTTAAATTTCATGAAAAATGTCATATCCGATAAATTCAATATCTATTTTAACTATTTGATATGAAAGTAGAAATTGAGTTCGAATTCCAAAGTACAACCACTTTAAGCTTGTTCATGAAAAATGCATTCATATAGAATACTTGGATTTTTTGTTTTCAACTTACATAGAATTGGAAAGTATTTCCACATTTCTCAATCAAATGGATCCTAAATGATTGATGTTTCCTCCCACGCAAATCCTTAAAAGTACCTCGTACTTGCATATAATCATATACACCCCCACCCTTCGTTCTCTGCACGTACATGCACTAATTGTTTCGGAATTTACAAAAATGTCTAATTCCATGCATGTTAATTAAAAATGTCTATTTTTGATAACTCTTGCAAAAATTGCCAAATTTAGTACAAAATTGTCTATTATACCCTTAATGAAAAATTAAAAAAAAAAAAAATCAATTTGTCACTTTCGAAAAGAAGTAGCTTCAATTATAAGCTACATTAAAATGACGTTCTCGATATTTTAAAAGTTGTTATCGATATTTGAACCATGTTTATCTTGATACTTCATTTGTCTAGAACGAGATTTCATTCCGAATATAAGAGTTCTCTATATTTCATAGAGTTATTGACATTTGAAATGTAATTCTCGCTATTTAATACCTGTATCAATGAGAAATATAGTATTTATTGTGATTTGATATGTGTACTTTTGAAATAACTAGTGCATGTTATGTGTCAAGATTTTATTGGCCAACAAAATTTTTAACTATATGCAAATTTTTGTCTTCAGTGTGGAATTCTAAATTGTTAAAAATGGTATTTTGGTAAAAAAACAAATATTGCAAAATCGACATTGAATAAATTTTGAGCATTTTTACAAATGACCATGTGAAAGTGGACATTTCTTACAATTTCCACTTAATATATTTGTGGCAATTGACTTTTAGTTGAGTTGGTTGTATTGTTTATTTTTGGATTATTGAATTATTTTTATTCTTATTTCTAGAGTTGGAATGGAACATCATCGACCTTGCACTAAGAAGGCAAAAACATTGTTTTCCTTAAAAAGATAGATGAATCTACCACAAGTACACAATATGTTGGAGTTGACGAAGATACTTAAATTCCTTCCATTCAACATCCTGCAATCTCATCATCTCCTAAAATTGTACATCCTTTGTCTTCACAATTTGACTTACAACCATCTACTTGGATCGAAAGGGATCCAGGATAAATGAAGCATGTTAGTGAAAATCCTATTAATTTGCAAGATAAGATTAGACGGGCATATATACAAGTCGAGCCTTATCAAGCAATACTTTTGAATTATCTGAACTTAATATTTGAAAATCAAAATCACCAATTTCAAAAAAAATGGTTCATTCAGTTTTGGTAGTTGGAATATTCGTCTTCAATGGATAAGGCATATTGTTTTTAGTGCTTTCCATTTCTGAATGATGGTAATATGTCCAAAAGTTCGATGTTGATCACTGATTGATTTAATAACTGAAAGAGGGTTAACCTAGGAGACAAATGTGCATTTTTTACTCACATGGGTTCAACACCTTCATCATTTCCTAATATGTCTAAGAGAAGAGCTGAGGATTTAATGAGATCGTCTAGACATATTGATAAAGTGATGTGCGCCATAACAAGTATGGAATTTCTGTAAATTCATTTTCGTCTGAAGACGACAATTCTAAGTGCTCAATGGCTAGCACTTCAAGGTTGTACTTTCAAAGGTCACAATGAATCTTCATCTTTATTGAACCATGGGAATTTTATTCAAATGATGAAAGCTTCTACAAAAATGAATACAGAAATTGAAGAAGTTGTATTAGATGAAACTCCTCAAAATGCGAAACTCACTAGTCTAAATGTTCAGAAAGAAATTTGCACATAATGGCCAATAAAGTGCGACACATGATATTTGAGGAGCTTGGAGAAAATTGCTTTTATATTCTTGTCGATAAAGTCAAGATGAATCTAAAAGAGAGCATATGGCCATTATGTTGCGGTTTGTGAACACTGGTGGGATTCTAGAACGATTACATCATTGAATCTCAAAAATGAGATATGTGATGTTCTTGTTCATCACAACTTTCAAGTTCAAAAAATTAGAGGGCAAGGTTATGCTGGCGTTAGTAACATGCGTGGTAATTGGAAAGGGCTTCAAGCAATATTTCTTAAAGAATGTTCATATGCGTACTACGTCCTGATATTAGTTTCTATAGCTAGGGATGTAACTTGTATTTAAAAAAAAAAAATCTCATTTGAACAATGTTAATATTATTACTTCTTCTCCCAAGAACATTAATTTTTCTCAAACTACTCAAAAAAGAGAGCTTGAGGATATGTTGGGTAATGGAGAACGACATTCTAGAAGTGGGGATAATCAAATTGGTAATTTGCAAAAAATAAGCTCTACTCGTTGGAGTTCACATTATAAATCAGTAAAGTGCTTCATAGATATGTTTACTACTACTTGTAAGGTGCTTGAGTATCTTAATGTCCATTCACCAAATAGAAGATCTTGGGCTTAAGTTCATTGTGCTTATGAAACCATTACAAGTTTTGAATTTGTCCTTTCCTTACATTTAATACATAGAATTTAGGGACTCAGTGACGTTCTTTGTCAAGCTCTTCAAAAAAGATCTCCAGATGTGACGCAGGGCGGAAACGTGAATAATAATAAAAGAGTCTTGTTCGTAATACATGAAAGGGTGTTGCTTTGACTTTCGCTCGAACGAACGTAAGAAATATTATAATCAACCAAATAACAAGAAAACTGAAATATTATTAATCATAAAAAATGTCTCTCTAGATTTCAAATTTTAGCACATATTTAAAGACTCGAAACAAATCATAATCAAAACAAAATCCTAATTTTGTAGATAAATAAGAATAGAACTAAAAAACTACTAAAATGATTAAAATACCCTTAAATTGACTCAAAATAAAAATAAAAGATTCTAAAATGGACCTCTAAATGACAAAATTGGACCTCTAGAGTTTGAAAATTTATCACCCGACAAAAAATGCAGAATCGAAAAATACTTCCAGAATATATTCGCTCGCGTAATGCTGACAGTCCAGCTGAAAATTATGCGTATTTTTGTATATTCTTATTTATTCTTTTTTCCAATTGGTTTATGATTTTCTCTTTTAACTTATCCGCATAATTCCTTTCCACTTCAGAACAACTCGATCTAAGTGTCATCAGGATACAAAAGGCTTATCATTATCTTAAACATAATCAAAAAGATCTGCAATATTAAATGACTTGAAAATCTTCATGTGCTCACGAAGAACAATGGCATATATATTGTCATTAAATCTTTTGTAGAATCTGAAAAGGCACATACTTCTTCTGATCCAACTTCTTTCGACTCCCACCACGCTTTTTTCTCAAAAACACCATAACTGTATCATACATGTGAAACGTTTTATGGCGCCAAGTGTATCAACAATAACCTTATACTTTGATTTGGAGACTTCCAACTTTTTCTTCACATGTTTAATCAACTCCAGTTGTTGTTCAGCTAGTTGTTCGTCTACTACACTCTTTTTTATAGATGTTATCCCAAACTTCTTTACATCGGCGGAAAACTCTTTGGCCTAATTTGTAATATCCAAGAAAACTTTTCCTTCCACTTTAGAAGCTTTATGTGCACTCCCTGTTGGTACAATCGTAATCTTTTAATCCTTCCACTTAAACATGTAGGTGTTCTCTCTACCCTTATGTACGACATCCACATTAAACGTCACGGTCTGCCCAATAGAATATGACATGCATCCATCTCAACAACGTCGCAAAAAAGTATTATTTGTAAGAGGTGCCCATGGACAAAGGTACCTACAAGTTCAAGTTACCTTAATATATGGTCTCTTTTTAATTCAATCAATGTGATAAGGAGTTGGATGTGGTTTGATTGTCAACTTCAGATGATCCACCAACTTCTTGGCGATTAAATCTTCACAATCGTAAATGTCTATGATCATGTTGCAAACATCATCACTGACTCGACACTTGGCATAATAGATCTTCCTACACCGAGTCAACTCTTCCTGCTTAGGTGAGCATAAGATTTTCTGCAAAATACACACAAAATCTCCTTGTTCTTCTACAAAATCTTCATCGGTGTATTCTTCATCTTCTTCTTCTACATCGGTGTATTCTTACTCATTCAATTTATGTCCGTGCTTCCTCATTTGTAACACTGCCCAACAGCTTATTTTGCATACGAATTATTTGTTCCCCTACCAGTCGATTTATTTCTAGTTAGTGGTCATTTTTGTGCCAATACATTGTTGACCGTAGGTGGTTTAACGGCGGTCTAGGTGGACAAGACCCTTCTGGTGCCCTTCAAACTGTATCATCTAAATATTATTCTAACTAGATTGATTCATTTTGTATTGGCACTATCCTATCTATAAAGACAACTAACTGAGTTTTTCAATATGAAGACAGCAATTCGTAATAGAATAGCGGATGGGTTTCATGCCGATTGTATGACACTTTATATTGAATGAAAATTTTTCAAGAAAATAGACATAAATTCTATTATAAATGAGTTTTATGCTTTAAAGTTCGACGGACACAGTTTCAGTAGGTAATGCCGTAATTGGATTTTTTTCGTTAAATTATCCTATTTGGGCTCCATTTTTGTGGAAATGTATTTTTTTTTTCTTATTTTCAACTACGCATTCTCCAATAAAATAATATTACACATAAATCCAAAATTTTAAATTTTTAACCACATTTTTCAAAAAGTTGCTATTTCAAAATGATATTTACAATTAGAACGAAATAAACTATCTAAAATAGATAAGACTTATCTATGCATAAGATAAGACTATATCATCATCAATATTTATCTTATAGTTTTAAGACACTCCCCTTTTGATAATTATTTCCACAACAACTGTCTCTTTAAAACATTGTTTTGCAAAAGTTCGATGGGACAAAAATACGAACAAATGGAAAACAAAAAGTGAAAATAATTTGGAGTAATAAAATGTTGTTTCGTTAAAACCTTGTCAAGAAAACCTAATGGAACAAAACTTGGTCAAAGGTCAAAGAGTAAAGCTATTTCCCCTTATTTCAATAAGTGCAAATTTTGTATCAAGCAATCCATATCTTGTACGTCAATGTCTTCAATATTGCAATATCTGGTGAAGTATGTCTCATGTTAGGTACCCGACCTCTTCTAAGGTTTTACATTTTGTTATGTTTATATACTCTCAAAAAGGATACACAACCTAATGGACCATCTTCACTATTTCCTTCATTCTTATTTGAAAAATTTGTCTTAGAATTGAATGTAATTACACTCCAGGTGCGTCATAGATATATCAAATATAATATTAATAAATTGTTATTTTAGGACGTCAATTCAAGCTGGAGCATTTAAAACTAGTGTGAGATATTATTAAATTTTTTATTAATAAATGCATATATATTAATTATCTTTCAAATTTCTGGTTCAACTTATCTTTTATGAGGATCTAGAAAATATAATGATTCATTTGTGCATTATTTTTAGCTTCTTAATTTATCCCCTAATATTGATAAAATAGTTCAATCAAATTGATAGCCAGCAAATCGCACTATAAAATATCATCCATTAGGGCTTAAGATATTTTATAAGGGTTCAAATTCTCAGCATTCTTTACTTGTCATCTCAATGCATTGATGGATCAATTGTATATATATTGAACTGTCAAAATAATTAGATGAGAAATTATGCTCTGATCATAAGCCAAATATAGGGAGAAAACTTTGATGTTGGCAGGATGCTAATAGCATTCTCTAGGAAGAACTAGAAAGCACTTTGTTCTCAATAGTAATGGTTTAGAAATTAATTGAAAGCATTTAACAAACAACAATGTTAAACAATTTATCATCATCACAACTAACACTTATTAAAAGTTTGAGATTTAATCCCTTCGGGGGTGATCGAGTTGGTGGAGCAAGTGAACGCAGAGACCGAAGGTCACGAGTTCGAATCCCCTGACAACATTTCCTCGGTCGAGCTTGTCGCACCGGGCTTACTTAGTGCGGTTTATCTCTTCTGTGTCGTTTGCAAGCTACTACACATGGAGCGAGATTTACCTAGTGCGTATTCACGGCTAGCAGCTACAGATTCCTACGTCAACAAAAAAAAAGTTTTGAGATTTAGACTCACTCACATTAACAAGACACACTGTTTTGATTGTATAATCTGAAATTTATGTTCATAATTCAAAATTTGAACAGTAATTTTGCAAACTTCAGGTTTTGAACACCATGCAATCATCTAGTTCAGTCCCTATTTTAGATAGTAATGATTAATGACATATTTTCAATAAAGAGAACAAATAATATATAGGAATTCACTGGATTATAGAATCTTCTAACTCTTCGTTAAATGTCCATTTTAATTCTCATTCCACATCATCATTGATCCAACGATGGACTAACGGGACATACCAAACAATAAAATATAAGAGTTAGTGAGGTTCAATACGATGTTTATTAAAATGGTCACTAAAGTTTAGTATAGAGTACCAATTAAAAAACATTGTTAGAAATTTTATTAAGTTTCTCATTTATTAAGTTAAATACAAATTACTAGCAAAAATAAGTTTGTCCCTCCATATAACATAATATTGGCTCATATGGAGATTTTATAAAATTCTCATAAAATATCAAATCAAATCTTTGTTTAATATTCTTCAGAAATAACAAATTAATATTCTTATTGAATATTTATGTATTTCGATTGCGTTTCTTGAGGACCATCATCATAATTTTCTTCATGTTAAGCTATACTTTTTCAGAAACACAATAAGATATATACTCTTAAAGAGTAATAAATTTTAGTTTATTAATAAACAATACATTATTCTTCTGAAAAATTGATATTAACAATTCATTCTATCTTTCAAGTAATATAATATTTTAAAAATCAAAATTTGTGCTCCATATGAGCAAAAATGACATATTTTTCTGGAATATTGAACGAATATAAAAGTGGTTCTTCAGAAGTAACGACACAAGATTGAAATAGATTTAGATAAATTTGAGTATTCTTAAAAAATAAATCTGAAAAATTTTGTTTTCCAAAAATTCACGATCTTCCAATCAATTTAAAATTCGCTACTGTTTGCATAAAGATTCCTTACAAATAAACCATTTGAACTTTAATCTTTACCATTGGATTTGAAGAACAATGAGTTGTAAACTTATTGTCCAAATCTCACACCAGAGGTTACTGAGATATTAATGTTTGATCACAACTGGTGTAGGTTATCCAAATTCAGCAAAATTTCTTTTATTTGTTGATTTTCGAAGTAATAATATAACTCTTCCATCTTTTCACGAGTATCAATCCAATATTCTTTCAGAATGGTTCATACTTTTATTTAGAAAGCAATAACAAATTTTTTTTTAAACCTTAAGGCCCTGTTCTCTTTACCGTTTTCAAGCCGTTTTCTATTTTCAATTTTCAAAAACAGTGAAAACGCGTTCTCTTTCCTATTTTTGAAAACACGTTTCTGAAAATGGCAAAAAATTTTACACACAAAACACAAAACGTGGTTTTCCACGTTTTGAGAATTTTCAATCAAAAACAAGGCAAAAGACCCAAAACGCGGCACTGTTCCCAAAACACGGGAAATGAACTCAAAGTCTCCCATCCTCTTCCTCTTCCCCATCTCTTGCTGGTACCCCCTATCGTTCTCTCTCAGAAATTGACAATCGAGCAGCTCCCCCTGCCAAATCTCCTGCTTCGCGTTTTCAATCAGTTTCCCATATAGTTCTTTGCCTGCTATATTTTTTGCGATATGTTCGAAATTATTTTCCTTGGGTCAGATTTGGCACCTGCCAAATCTGCGTGTTCTCGTTGTTTCGGTTCGTGGATACGGGTGATTTTGATACCAAGCAGAATACTGATGATTCCAAGCCTATGCCGAACATTCTAGAAATGATCAAGAAACGAATCCGTGGCATGAATCATGGTCCAACTGCAAATCTTGACAGTACAAGCGCCCGCCGCCGCCCCATAGTTCCTCACCAAAATAAAATTATAGAACTCTCAAATTCCTATATCAATCTTCCCCCGTCTCTCTTTTTAGGTGTGTAAACTATACATTGATTGTTGAGAATGCAAAGAGTCTGGACTGTTGGGCACTCCACCAAGNTCTCAAATTCCTATATCAATCTTCCCCCGTCTCTCTTTTTAGGTGTGTAAACTATACATTGATTGTTGAGAATGCAAAGAGTCTGGACTGTTGGGCACTCCCCCAAGATTTTTTGATTCGTATGTGGGTGTCTATAATTTTAAGTCATTTGAGTTTTTAAATCTCGTGACTACTGAAATTTTTTGTGGGTTTTGTTAAGTATTTGATATTTTAATGTGGGTTTTGTGAGAATTATGTGTTTCGATATACGTTTTGGAGATTGGTGTTGTTTGTTGATTCTTATATATGATTCTTTTGGGGTGCTGAAGTTTCTGGGTTTGTGAAGTTTCTGCCTAGAGATTTTATTTCCTTTTGATTTGGTGATACTGAGAAACTTATACTACTCTATTTAAAATTGTTTTGCTGTTTACATTGGACCTCACTTTGATTTAAATTTTTTCGGCTTGCAAAGATTATTCATTTCGAACTTGTGTCTTGGGGAGTTGGATTTGGTTTTTAGTATTGTGTTAAGAGAGAACTTCTGGCTTTCATATTTTCCAAATATTCAATTTGTGACTATGTCTGGCGGAACACCCGTTGGGTGTAAAAGCATGAGGCAGAGGCATAGTCAAGGATATGCCTCAAGTGGTGATGACCTTGAAGATGATGCATGTTCAAGGGCAATGTCTCAACCTCTTTCATCGCCAAGAACTCGGACATGGGTTGAAATTTTGGAAAGTTTTCTCTGGATTGCTTCTGCCGTTTTTATCGTTTATTATGGGGATAGGAACTCCAGTTTTCTCTGGAAAGTTTGGCACTCACACTCAACATTCACTACACCCTTGAAGTTTTCATTGCCTTCTTTTACTTGTGTCCATCATGCTGAACAATAGGATTGCAATTTAGTGGAATTTTTAGGAAAGGAAAATAAGATGTAGCACATTGCTATTCAATCTTTATGGTGTTCTGAAATGGGATTAACTACATTAAACCTGCCCTCAAATGGCAGTAATTTACTGTATTAAGGGTTGGAGAAGACTATCTTACAAGTGAGTCAGTGATATTGCATTTCATTTTAATTAGTTGAGTATCAATAAAATGCTCCTGATTTAGCCTGAAAAAAAGATATGCTTTCTTTAAACTTTAGGCTCCTTTG
>CAIGRR010360273.1:0-29076 GCA_903798365.1 Fraxinus sp. 1973-6204
TAATTTGTAAAAGAATAAAAAGTTTTGATATTAAAATTGCAATTAATACTTTTTAATTTTGACATTTTTACTGTTTTTAATGAAAAATCTGACAGTAGGGGGTTTTTCTCACAAAATGCTTCAAATATGAGATTTTTTTTGCAATTTTTAATATGTATGAGAGTATATCGCAAACTGAAACATTTCTATAAGGGTTTTCAATTATTAATCTACATTCAAATTAAATAATGGTATATTAGTAAATGAACAAAATAAATATTTTATCAATAAAGAAACATGACTATATAAACGGGACAAGAAAATAAGAAAAATCAACATATATAAGTAGGACAAAGAGAGTAATTTTTTACTTCATTTTTGAAAAACATGTTATCGAAAATGACAGGCAAAGACAACTAAATACTACGCACCCTTAATTTTTGGTACCAACTTCTAAACTCGCGCTTTTCACTCAACTACCACAATGTCGACTTGTTTGATCTATTTTGTCCATGAACATCTGTCTTTCAATGTTAGTAAAGTTGCGCAAAGTCATGAACAATTAGGGTCCGTTTAATTGCAAATGTGGAAAATGAGTGGAAAGAAAATGAATTTCAGGGAATTGAATTACTTATAAATTGTTTTACTGAAAATTGCAATTAATTGTATTTGATTGGTATAATTTTTCACCTAGAAAATGTTGAAAGTTTGGTGTCCGTTTGACTTTGTTTTTCATGAAAATTGTCCGTTAAAATGATATTTTTTTACCATTAGGTCTAAAATTTGTTCCACTTGCAATTTTTTTTTTTAAATTTAAAAAAATTACCATACCGAATACCATTTCGTTTGGTTTTGTTTTGTATGAAAATTGTCAATAAAAATGATAAATAAATTTTTTTACCATTGTGTCTAGGATTTGTTTCCATTGCAAAAAAATAAAAAAATAATTAAAAAAAAATCATTTCCCACAAAAACAAAAGGAAAACATTTTCCCACAATTTAAGGAAATCAGGCGCGTGGTGGAGGAAGGAGGAAAAATTTTACCTGAAAAATATGTGCTATCAAACTTTCCAACTTCCCTACAAAATTTGTGCTATCAAACATAGCCTAAATGTTGGTCAGTTATGTAGGTGCCATTGTTTGGTAGGGATCGATAACAATTTCAATACTCCCATTCAGTTATAAGGATTACATTTTCTTCCAAAATGTAAAATTTGAGAACTTGATTATCAAGATTTCTTTCAATTTTTAGGGACCAAATTGAAAATTTTGAGAAGCAATATTTAATTTAAAAACAATATGGTACTTAATTGCAATGTTTAAAATTTTACTGACCTAACTAAAATGTAGGAAAAATTACATGTTTAGGAATTTCAAGTTATATTTCGAGGATGATCATAATATCCGAGATTTAGAGGTATTGTTGTAATTTTGGATAGTTTGAGGATCAATTTAAAATTTTACAAACTTGGAGGACTAGGTTTATTTTGGCCATAATGATTTAGAGGTATTGTTGTAATTTTGGATAGTTTGAGGATCAATTTGAAATTTCACAAACTGAAGGAATATGATTATTTAGGTAGTTCAAATTCTGAATTCATTCAATTTGGTCCCCCAATTCTCAGGTTTCTCCCTGAAGTTACTTGGCCCACTTTTGATCCCCCAACACTACAAATGTCGAATTTGATCCCAAAAGCTTGTGAATTCATCCAATTAAAAATCCCAAAACTTCCAATCAAATCCTCAATTTCCCTATAGCTCTTCAATTTCATCATTTAGCCCCTTTTTTGATCCACATTTTTTCAAAATATATTTTTCTCATTCTTCTTTTTAACCACACATTTTTTAATAAAATAATATTATAGACAACCCAAAAACTTTTCCAACCACACATTCTCTATTAATTTACTATTTCAAAATACATTCTACACAGAAAAATGGACTCAAACAAGCCATTAAGCTCCAATTAAGCCCTACATCTCTTCCTTTATACTCGAGTCAACTCCAAGTCGGGATTTTGCCTATAAAAACAATATATATATACTAAATTAAGCAAAAATCCATCCACATAAACAATATCTAATAAATTTATAAACCTAGATAAATGTAAATACGAAGGATAATTTTTAGGATAAAGCTATTTTGCCCAAGTTGAGTTACAAAAGTAGGGGTGCCCAAATGATTTGACACCCCCCCTATTGGAGGGGGCGGATCAGGACGGATCTGGCGGGGGGCTGGACCGGGCTCCCAGCCCATTGAAATTCTATAAAAAAAAAATTATTGTGTAATTATTATTATAATTTTTTTTAACGTATTAGCCCGACTGTAATCCGATCCTGGATCCGTCCCAGCTTGTAATCCAATGCTGCAGCCGAACATGCTAAAGATGGTACATTTGTGTGTTTTGGGGAAGTCCATCTCAGATAGATACCATGAATACAAAAATTGCATGGAGAATGCAAGGAAAATAATGTTCCAACAATTGGCACTCACTAATTCAAGTATAGTACATCAAAATTTACATAATGGATTACATAATGTCACATGACACTCTACCATTTGCAATTTAAAACACAATCAACTTTTTCATTATACTTCATATTATGTAATCCATTATGTACATTTTGTATGTACAAGTAGCAAAATCCAAGAAAATTTACATTTATAATTGTCTTGTACAACAATTTATATACCCTTACAACTCAATCACATTTAATTAATTATATACACAAACACCAACAAGCTGTTGACTTCAATAAACCTTTCTCAAGTTAATATTACCAATGGAATTTCCTGTTTTCCTTTTCTTCAAAGTGAGGCAACACTGCATGCATAACTTACAAATCCATGGACATTAATAGCCTCTCATCTTTTGATGAGGGAGTTGAAGTTGTATCAAAGATCTGCAAGAATCATCAAATGAAAAAATTACGCGAATAATCTCTGTAGCAATTGACAAACCTTCGCGAACTGTACAATGATAAATTAATGGTTCAATGATGTATATCAGCCCACGGTTTATTTGCAACACAGAGTCAATCACAAAGCGGATTTGTGATCATTCACCAATTGCATTTAGGACAAAGAGGATGTTGAAATGCCTCAAATGTTGAAAAAATTTAAAAGCACATGTTCAAGCATGAAATGCAAGTTTAGTACTTAACCTTGAAACCAGTTTTCCTGTACAGATCCTGAGCAGTCTTGTTCTCTGCATTTACATGAACAAACAGATGCCTAATACCTATTTTGACAACAAAAGAAAAGTGCAAGGCAAATTAGCATAACGAATAGCAAAACGTAAAGCCTACATAAAGATTTGATAGGCCAAAAAATTAGTAATAAGCAGCAAAAAACCTTTCAATATGGTTAACCGTTAATGCTAAAATACGGCACCTGTCATGGTGGCAACATCGGTCGCCAAGTATAACATATTTGAAGCAATACCCTGACGTCGAGCAAACTTTGCAACACAAACATTTGCAATGTAAGCATATTTGTTCGCATTAAATGGCCCTTTACTTGCCAAGACAGGTGACAATCTCTTTACCTCCTGAAACCACAGAAATAAGTTTTGCATTGAACATGGTCAATTTACTTAATTCGCTGGAACTTTTATGCCATGCTGTTTTTGCTATTTGCAGACAATTTAGGAAATAGAGAATGTACCCCAGGATATGTTTCCCCTTGGATGAATTGTCTGATGCTCAAGTCCAGAGTTCCTACAACACTGTTCAGGACAGTTCTTCTAACATTTTTCTCTTCCTTCTTAACCTAAGATGTGGAAGGAGAAAAGATGGAGCTCACTGCAAATGTAGAATATTCATCCAACATTTTATAATAGGAAATTCACAACTGAAAGATTTTAATTCATTCAATAAAGTATATGATCCACAAAATCAGACTCGTATGTTGAAAAGAGAGAAATTTAATTTGGAGAGACAGAAGTTCCCCATGAACTTGGAGTCTTCTGGCCATAGATATAGAAATAGAAAGGAAGAAAACAGAAATTCTATTCTCTAGTTTGTTTTGCTTGTAAATTGAATAAATAAAAGAGCACAACTGGAGAGAGAGGTGCATGCAAAGTTGTAAAGGGCTTAGCAGAAGGAAAGACTCGCATCAGAGTTTACTTCACTTACTGCAACAAAACAAAAGCACTTCAATACATTTCCATCCTGCCCGAGACACCTCCGCTTCAAAGCATTGAACTCCTGTGAATACAGGTTGAATGCAAGAGATTCATTAATGCATGAATACATCATCAAGTAATGGAGTACAAGACTGTTGAGGTGCTCTGGAAGCAACTACAGGGAACAAAATATTGAAGAAGATGGGTATTGATACAGAGAGTTAATGTAGCAAAACAAATAAATGTACAAGAAAAAACTAGAGATTAAGGTAGTAGCTTTTAAATTTTTAAGGTACTATTCACAAAAAAAATTTAATTCGATGAAAAAAATTTCAACACTAGGGGAAAACCCCAAGCATAAAAAATGACATGCTTGTGCATCAATTTACATTTAAGAATCAAAAGTCTAAAAGCTAAAGATACGAGGACAATAATTTGCATTTATCACCAATCCAATAGTAGAAAGATAGTATTTCCAAATCCCTTCTTCACCACCTGAGATAATAATGAAAAAAGGTCTTTCAAGTTCAATCTTTTCAAGGAAACTAGTGCATGACACGTAAATCTTTGAATTTCCAGAGCACAATAACTTAATTCTAAGTTTCTTCCAAAAGGAAAGAACAGGTCAGCATTCGTTCCACTTATTAGAGTTACAGTTCTTAAAGAGTATTTTACAGTATTGAATTGAGACCTTGTGGAGTTGCATTGAACTCAAAACCAGGTCCAATTCCTGAAGGTCGACTCTTTCCCTTACGAAGGGTATATCAAGGGAATAGACATTTCCACGTACTCACGCCATTTTCAGAAAAGAAATTGTAATTCAAGATGCTTGATATGTTGGCTGATATTACTTAATTTCGAATAGCCAAAAGACAGTTATAAAGGACAATACGAGTGAACAAAATAAATGCAAATGCAACTTGTCTCCATAAACCCAAAGTCAATCATAATCAATCCACATTTTACATTGGGATTGGGTGTTGGAAGGAGGGAGCTCATCCCATGAAGAGCAAACAAATGTATTCTAATGAACCTACCTGTTCAGCATACTTTCTTTTGTAACAGTCAACATGCCTGAAATTTGTTCAAAAAAAGTGAGAATGGCCCTCCAGTCTGGTGATTTAGGAGGTCAAAAATAACAAGGATAAGCAATTTAAAAGTTCAAAATTTCACATGCACTTCATATTAACAACTCGCCTCTGTGATATATGTCTCAATGTGCACAAATGCATAGTTGAAGCACAATTAAGTTCAATTGAGGAAATTTAAGTACGTGAAATAAAGCTGATAGCAAGTAATCTACCTCATATAGGATAAAGATTCCCAGTGGGCTTCTGCTCGGAGCCATGCTGCTGTCTGCCATTGTTAGTGAGACATGGAAACAAGAAATTAGTAAGTACTTATAGACAATATTATATGAAAGAAGATACAAGAGTGTGTGTGTTTATGTTTTACAGAGTAGAAAAGTGAGTAAAATTAACCCAATATTCTTCATCCAGTAAAGCCTCACGCGCAACAAAGCGTCCAAAGTTTCGCCTTTGCAATCCAGCACATTCCTGGTCAGTAAGCTGCAGCCGGTTAAAAGAGATTTCAGGCATCTTTGAGCTCTCACTCTTAGAAAGAGCCGGGTGACGGATACTTTTGTCATTGTTACAATGAACTTCAAGATTCTTCCATCTATAGTATTGAGCAGGAAATGCATCCCTAAAGGAATTTGGAGCCCAGTGAACAAAAAAAAAGGGGTAGTAAAGGACAAAATGAAAGTCAAGTAATAAGTGATACAGTTACAAATAGCCATAAAAGTTGGAATATTCCTAATGTTGAAGATAAGATTTAAATGATATATATATATATGACATTATTAGCTCAAGCTTTTAGATAATTAGATCAACTGGTTCAGCATTGTGGGTTTCAAGTCTCCCCACCATCCATTTATAAAATTGTGCAAGTATAAAGCTTTAACGGGTAAAATAAATCCCGCCTACACGTGAGAGGCTTGTTGAAGATAAGACTTACGTGATATACGTGTGACGTTTATATAATAGCTTAAGCTTTTAGATCAACTGATTTAACACTTAATCATTGTCACAATATGAAAACAACCTGGTATCCTACTGATCCTCCAGATTAGCAGCCTTGATACTTGTGATGAGCATACTTCACATATACATGAGAAAGCTGGTTATACTCATAAGTAAATGTGGTATTCATGGAAATGTGGGAATTCTAATAAAGCATGGCCAAATGTAAAACTTTTATCCATTTTTCACAAGGGCAGGAGACCCATCTCTCAGTTGCCACCGGGTATCAATAACTACTTCTGCCTAGCTTTCAGAAAATGACAAGGAAATAGATCAAAATTGAGGCTTTGTTACGAATGAATATTAAAATGTTGACTGCAGTATGGAACTAGATTAAAAGTAAGATTTTGTTGCTTAAGACTAGAAAATCTCTTCAATCCTGTATTATCTCAAATAAATTTTGAGGCTATAATTTGTTGAATTTACAGAGCCCCTAGGAATCCACTTCACTAATATTTCCCCTCAGTCCATCCACTTAAATTATTTTTTCCCTCAGATGAAGTTCATTTAGGGTCTGTGCACCATCAGAAACCTACACACTACACACGCCTAAGAAAATAAAAGTTATTTGACTTCAACAGCAAATCTGCCTAAGAAAAAATTCCTATAGGCATAATGCACGGCGAAGAAAATTGCTTCAATAACGTTACCTATTGGTATAAATGCTTCAACAGAAATATATCTATATTTGACGAAGAGTAGAATAATGATGCATGAAGATAGAGATATGTGCATCAATCTTGCAGTGCAAACTAAATTAGATAAGAGACGAGCTATTGGCTATGTCTACTAGTCAAAATCTTGTACATGGATTTACGTAGAAAATAGCTAAAAGAAGAGTAGTTTCTGGCCACTTTATTTTAGTATTCGAATCATAATCGCTAACAATATTACCTATAACATTTCTTCCCTAAAAGAAGGAAACTCAATTGCCTCCAATCTTTTTTTAACTTGAATGAAGTTCATACTCAAGATGTGCTTATCTACAAAGCCACACTTGCTGAATCATATAATGGAATTGATGCCTATGTTAGCTTTGTTGGCATATTCTTACATTATCCATCCCCAACCACATTTACAAAATCATGTTAAACTTTTACACCTTTCCTTCGCTATAGCTTTTTAATTTCGTTTCTTGCTTGTTTGCCTAAGTAACCAGACAAAAAGAAATATCTCTATATTCTGTTTTTCATTTCCATTTTCCAAGTAAAAAAATAAAACTAAAAAATCTTACATCTGAGAATTACCCAAAAATCATACAACAAAGTACTTTACCATACCATAAACTAAGCACCAACCTGCAAAATATTAATTAAACTATCTTTTTTCCTTGAGTTAAATTATGCAAATTCTATTACCCAAAAAACATATAAAAGCTTGCAACATAAAATTTCTTGTATAAATATAATAAGCCTAATAACATGAACTACCCATTAAAAATTACCTAGTAAACATGCTGAGAACAAGGAGAGAGTCGCGTTTTGTGCGTTTGGTTGAGAGAAGCCCCGTCAATCGAGGCTGTCGGACTCTGAATTGCGGCAAAAATTTACCCCTCAGCTCCATTTCTCCTCCTTTTTTCTTTAAATCATAATTGAATACATGATTTTTACATGTAAATATATATAATTGAGGTAGAATTTATTTCCAATATTTCGTATTTCGGTTCTGGATTTAAGGAAACGGGGAATTAAAGTTGAAATTGAAATTGAGAGGAAAGGGGGTTTGTACAGGGAATCCGGAGGTCAACAGAGGATTACTATTAATCTCCGTTCTTGATTCTTCCACGTATATAATCAACGACTAGATTCAAGCCCGAGTTTAGAATTAAAATTAAAAAAAAATTATATATTCGTGTAGAAATAATAAATTACATTCTTTGCTCCTTTTTCAGATGTCACATTCATTTTTAACTTTTCTTATTAAAAAAATCACATACCAAAAAATTAGTTTATATTCTCAATGCCAATACTTAGGATCGGAAGAAAATTCTCAACTCTTTGGTACGATAATAGCCTACGATTTTGAGGGACAAGGAAATGGTGTCATATAGACTTGACGTCTAATTATATTTAATGAAGTCGATCTTACTTGGCCTAAGTTCAAGTAGGTATAAGAATTGGGGTGAGCAGCTCGTCCCAAAGGCAAGTGAGCTCACTTGGCTTGTCTCGCCTCGAAGGCAAATTGTGAGGCGAGCCCGCCGCCAATCTCCCTTGCGAGCCATTCCCAGCTCGTGAGGTGAGCTCGTTGGTTCGCCCTGCAAACGACAATTTGACGGCCCATTTAGGCCCATCTGGCAATTGATTTAGGGAAAGAATTCAAAATTCAGGTGTTAACTTTGACACAATTCATTTTTCAGGTGTCAAGCAGCGTGAATTTGATGGAATGGCAATTGCCTCTATGTTCAAATCAAAATTGAATCTGATATAGCATTTGTTGCCTAAGAATTAAGATTCAAATTTTGAAAACAAAATTAATTTTTTGTATCCAAATTTCTTACACTGTCCAATAAAATGAAAGATTAGTTTAAAAATTCTCGACAACTATACATGTAATATTTCTTTGGCATTTGCTACGACTTGATGTGGGAAGGTAATCGATGTGAATATTTAGTAGCATTCCTAAAGGAAAAACCGACCCCCTTTAAATCTCGAGTTGGGAGGGAGATTGTTTGTTCGTTGAAGTATCGAGACTTACTCACCCTTGAATAAATCAAGAATACAGAAATACAAGATGATTCTCTTTCGTGAAAATTCCTAACAAGATATTTATACACGTAATGTTTTAGAGAGAAAGTTCTCTTGCACCATTTTATTTTTATTGTGACAACACATTGGATACACCAATTACAAACGCATGGTGCTAACATTACTTAGTACAAAACCTAAACAAATCAAATCAAACACATGTTGTCATTTGGCATGAATCTTGTTCCAAAGCAAGAAGTTACACAGCCAATGCTTTCATTGCCACACTGCTGATAGCAAGGCACAGCTGCCCCTCCTCTGGTTCCACAGTCTATTGAGCAACTCACCGTTGTCTGCCCACAGGCAACAAGGCACTGCCCAACTTGCTGTCCCTCAACATGCATCAACACACTGCAAACCAAAACAAACCCTAAAAACAGCCCCTTAGCCATTGATGAATATTTCAAGTTCAGTTCCATATATGAGGTTTATTTCTGTATTATTTGATCACCAGCAGGTGGGTTCTTATATATGTATAGAACTGATCAATCTGTGATTGAAAATGGTTGGTTGGTTGATTGCAGGAAGAAAAGCGTTTACGTGTCGGACACGGTTTAAGGTTCGTGCAAGTAGTGTGATAGTCTGATAAGTCCTAAAATGTGTGTTTTGCGCAGAAGAAATGGCTTTTTTGATGTTATTATCTATGTTTTTGGATAAATATAGGAAGTGTAAATGACAATATTAATTCATTCGTTACATGTGAAAAAAGAGGAAAGGACAAAAGAGGTTGTTTCTTTTGACCTATTTATTTGAATTATTATCTATGCTCCACTAGAGAGATACCTAAATGGCACGTTTGGTAGGATAGACTTGACATATTAAATGCATGTTTGTCATTCATTTTCTCGAACATTATTTGTTACAGTAAACAATCTCCACCGTATATTCATCCAATAAAATATTCTACACACAAATCAATAAAATTACTTTACTTTTCAACCACACATTCTCCACAAAATACTATTCAAAATTATATTTCTTCTCCCAAAATGGGAGACAAACAGGCCCTAAGACAAAGAATGGAAAAAATGAAATAAAAATTTGACCTCTTATTTGTTGTCGATTACATTACTAAAACTTATGTCACGAGACTTTCTTTTCTTTTATTTCAGGAATCGAGTTTCTCCTCTTTTCCTCCGAAGGATTATGCCCTTGTTTGGTGGGGATAAATTTTAATAAACTATGTGGTTGAAAAGTTGTGAATCTCATAAAATATATGGTTAAAATTAATTGTTGACTTTGACTTAAATTAAAATTTTAACATGGGCTATATATCTTCATTGTTGTAATATCACGAGTCAAAAGGCATTGGCTCAAGTCAATAGAAAAGCGCGAATAAGACAGTGGAGCTCATGAAAACAACTCAGATAGATTCTCGAGGTCGATCAAAACATCTCATGACAATCATGCTTATTATATAGGTCAACTTAACACAAAGACGTTCAACTCGACATGTATGCACTCCAACATCACCTCTAAGTTCAGCAATGTGACAACAACTTCTCTTTTAAATATGGAACATAAGTTCTTATAATCCTGATATCCTCTTTGATTAGAGAAAATACAAGAAGCTGGTAATACATAGGTATTCTTGATCAGAATTAGGGATTAATCTTAACATTCCCAATTACATTTATGATTATTTTTGTTTTAGCATATGTTAAATGACTAAATTCCCATTAATACTAATGAACTAGATGAGATTTATGCAAAGTTAGAGCTTGCTAATTATACTTGGCTTTTGGCAGCAGAGTTGATCCCATGCAAGTAGTCACACAGCCAATGTTTTTACTGCCACAATCCCTAAAGCACCTATCTTCCCCTCCCTTGATTCCACATTTCTCTGCACAAATAACTATTTTCTTCCCACAGTCGATGAGGCACTCTGCATTTAGCTGCCCTTCCGCGCATAGTACCATCCCGAACAGGAACAGAAGCACAGCAATGCCTCGTGCCACTGAATTCTTGCGTAAAGCGCCCATCGTACAATAGTAATTTATTTATTTTTGTGAAATTGTGTGTATTATATCTATTAGGTTAATGAATTGATTTTTTTATATAGGGGAATAAGTATGATACATCAATCAAGAAAATAAGTTTCTTCTCAAATTAAGCAGCCTCTACTTTCCCATGTAAGTGGCATGATGGTTTGTTAGACTCAAAGGAGCGTTTCCAAAGTGTATTTGATGCTGTTTAGTTGCCTCGACGCAAGCGTCACGTTGAGAAATGTGATCAAGTCGAAATTCAGACAAAAAAGCTTAAAGCATGTTTGGGAAGCGTTTATAAACTATAAATTATAAATAATTAAAAAATGAGTTATGAATAAGTGTTTAGCCATTTATAAATAGTCCAAAAATGCGTCAAACATAGGCTTAGGTCGATAAGCTCGGACAAGTATGTTGTTATTGAGCTTATGTCACCCTAAGTCCCTAAGTTACCTAGGGGAGTTATCGAGTTAACAAAAACGAGCTTTAATTGTTGCGTATTGAAAATGTGGTGTAGTGAAAAACTTTTTATGTAAATAATCAATAAGAGTTGGAACTATTTTTAATTTTTATTTTTCCCGAACTTTTATGATCTTTATTTTTTCAGAATTTTAATTATCTAGAATTTTAGATTTTATTTTTAAATTTTTTATTTTTTTAGAATTTATCATATTTATTATTTGAATTTGAATTTTTTATAATTCTTAAAATTTTATTTGTTAGAATTTTATATTTTTATAATTTTATTTAAATAAAATTTTATTTGAACGCTTGTTTTCCACGTTTTGAGTGTTTTTCAGAATTTTTACTGAATTTTTACTGAAAACACTCAAAATGTTAAAAAATGTGTTTTGAGTTTTTTTATTATAGATTTTTCCTTATTTTCAAAAAAATGCATTTTCAAAAATAACAAACTGAACACGTTTTCAGTATTATGCAAAATTGTAGATGAATTGAAAACAGCAAACTAAACGCACCTTAAGTCTTTAGATTGTCTTCAAAATTTCAAATAGCCTTCAATCACAAGGGTTAAATAGGTTTGAACTATTTTTCTTAACAAGATTGATCTTTTAAAATGTAATCCGATTTTTAATAAGGTATTAGAATTCATTAAACTCTTACGATCAATTTGATCACACCAATACTCAAACAAGCACAAAAATATCAATAATAGTGTTTTCAAATGAGTAATCATCTTGCGATGACGTATTAAGGAATAAATCTCGCATATATTAAATATCGAAATAAAAATTAATATGTAAAGACTTGGGCTCCTCCGAGGCAAGGTTGACCTTTTAAGGTTAAATGTCAAGTCAATAATTTTTTTAAGATACCTCAAATCTTAATAAGTACATCACGCCTATTATACACGTGCTAGGCTCGTGCATGAGCTGACAAGATGGTCCATTTGACACTAGTAAGTGAATATGAGTAAAAATCTTTTGATCGTCTTCAAAGTTTCTAGGAGTCTTTCTCGAAAGAATCGTGATAAGAAATCAAAGAGATTGAACTCCTTCTCTTAACAAAATTGATTTTTTAAAATGAACACCAAGTCTTAATAAACAAATCACGTCAATTGTTCAAGTTGTGCTAGATTCGTACGTGAGTTGTGCTAACCTAACCTGATCCAAGAGTGTGCAACATCAATAAATTAAGTAAGAAAAAAAAAATATTTTGATCCCCTACGTATTTTCTAGGAGCCTCCATATTGAGTGTAGTCAAAATGTGGTCAAAATACCTTTTTTCTACTAGAGAAATGAATTACCATGACTAATTTGATTAGACAAGTGTAAAAAACTAAGCAAAATTAGTAATAATGATTGAGCATATCATTTTATTATTCCATAACATTTTATATGAATCCACAAATATACAAACTGTAGAGTTGAAACAATGGTATGTGATGATACAACCAAAATCAAGGTATCAATTCTCTCTTTTACAAACCAGACTTTGATTGATTCCATCAGAAGAAAAAACACAGATGCCCCCAAGTATACAACGCTTACGAATTCTTTGTATCAGCATAACAAAATTGCTCGAAATTCTCTATAATTCCACGGAATATATTGGTATTTACATAGGGCAGCCACAATCCACTCTTCTTCACGTAGTCACACACTGCATAGTAGACAAGTAACACACATCATAGTCCTTTATATTGTTTACGCCAGAGGTTGCTCTTGCATAAATGTTAAGCTGAGCATCTAATGTGTACGTGTTAGGCTCATCGTGTTCGACCAACATATCGTACTGTTTTGTGAGGGCTCGACTTCTCAAACACATTAGTTTCAGCACTGGCTTGGGGTGAACTTCTGGGGCCATCTTTTATTGTTTGAAGTCGTTCCAACTTTTCCAGGACCTCGGTCATGGCTGGCCTATGTTTAGGGTCCGTGTGGAGACACTGTAATGCAAGGGCAGCTGTAGCTTGTGCCTCCTTTTTAGAGTACTGACCTCCTAACCTTGAGTCCATAATTCTCAAGACTTTCCTACTATCGTTTAGGAACGGTTTTGCCCAGTCCACCAAGGTTTCATCAGCACCACCCACATTCTCATCACCTGCTGCACGTTTACCAGATAATAGCTCTAATAAAACGACTCCGAAGGTGTACACATCATTCTTTGGAGTCAAGTGGCCTGTTTGATCATTTTAGTTAAGCAAAATATAAGACAAGCAGTATGCGAAAAAAGTAACAAAAATGAGAAACTAAGTGAAAAAGTAACCTGTTGCAACATATTCTGGTGCAGCGTAACCCCTAGTACCCACAACTCTGGTTGACACATGAGTTCTATCTCCACGAGGACCCTCCCTTGCAAGGCCAAAGTCTGAAAGTTTTGCATTGAAGTCCTGCAAAAGTAAGATCAAAAGTGATTTATGACACCAAAGTGGATATTATAGGCTAAAGATTCAAAGTTCCAATGTTTTATCATACCGAATCAAGTAGTATATTGGATGCCTTCAGGTCGCGATAGATTACATTGGCGTCTAAACTATGCAAGAAGGACAATCCTCTCGCAACATCAACTGCAATATGCATCCTTGTAGGCCACGCCATAAGTTGCCCTCCTTCTGCACAAAAAATCGCACCCATTACTCACAAAATCTTTCTCCTCATTTTGTATTAACACATCTTAAAAATGTGTGATTAAGATTATATAGCAACATATGCACGTTCATGGGAATCAAAAATGTTAGTTATGGCCAAGTAGATGACTCCAATCACGTCATAAATTGATAACGAAAATAACGAACAACGGGTAATTATAAAAATGAAAAGCAATAATCCATAGAAGAAAATTCACTCACTTCTAAACAGATGATTTTCCAAGCTTCCTTTCGTCATGTACTCATAGACTAAAAGCCGACTCTCAGATTCTGAGCAGTACCCAATTAGCTTCACGAGATTTTCATGATGCAGAAGACCTAAGTAATTTACTTCGGTCTGTTGATTGCAACAGATAAAACAAAGTCAAGTCACAGTACTATGCAAGTATTCTGAGCATGTTTGGCTGTGATTTGCCACGTTTAGAAGTTAAACTTACTTTGAGTTACTTATTTTGTCAAATGTGATTTACAGGGTTATTTTTCTCCCAAACAAAACTTATTTTTTCTAGAAAGTGATTCTTAACTTACTTTTCCACTTTTAAGCAAAGCCAAACATGCTCTCTATTACAGCAAGAAAAATTAATAATTTGCTTACTAGCCATTCCCGGTGACCTTGAAAACTTTCGGCCTTAAGTTTTTTAACGGCAACTACCATCCCGGTTCCTGGTCTGGTCGGAGCCAATGTGTGCTCGTCTAACCATCCTTTAAAGACATATCCAAAGCCTCCCTCCCCAAGAAGACTATCACTTCGGAAGTTCCTCGTGGCATTCTTGAGATCGTTGAACGTAAAGGATTTCAGGTTGCTGGAGTCACCTTTTTTTGATTCTATAAGAGCTTTGCACAAGGACCCTGAAAATGTAGGCTGGTTTAAAGGATTTGAAAACTGTTCTGTGTTAGGATGTGCAGCTTTACCATCTGAAAAAAAGAAATCCAAGTTAAGTCAATACAAGATTTTTCATTGAAATTCACACATCAAAAGTTGTAAACATCGCGGACGTATTACTCGACATTACAATACTCAAGATTAAATACTTATTTTTCATTTTAATATGGTCTAGTATTATCCAATCCAACTTACTAAACATTCGACCAATGTTTTACGAACTAGCATATGTTTCCAATGCCATGGAATCAACCCAGAATTTTAACAGAAGTTCTAAATGCTCCTTCAAATAATTTATCTACATGAAACACAGTTATGAGGGAGATTATTTGCTTCAATTGACAAAGTTTTCCTCTCTTCTAATGGACAAAATGCAAAAATTAACACTTATCCCAAGAAACACATCAAAACTCTGTCCTTTGAATTACATAGTAAGACAGAATCCTAAGAAATTCATAACATAAAATAAATCCTTAAATTTACATTCAATGAGAAGAGGAAGCAAAAATCCTAATACTGATGCCCTCCAACTTTATTCTTTTAACATTTCAGTACAAATCAATCCAAACCAAGCCTCTTTCCCAATAAATTCAGTGTTGAATAAATGAATTAGAAAGTAAATTAATAAACAGAAACTTGGTTTAGGAATCATACCAGACAATTGGTCAGAAGAAGCATGAGCAAGCTTAGAAGATTTCCCCAAACAAATCCCCATATTAAAAATACCTCAACAAATACTCCCTCAACTGTTGGCAAAAATAAATGGTGGGCTGTGAAGAGGAAGAAGATATGAGTATAGGAATGCAAATTCAACAAGTAAAAATCATTTTTGGGTGGTTTAAAAGAGTGGACAAGAGAGAGACAATCATCCATTTTAGGGTCTTCAGTCAAGGATTAAGAAAATCTTCATTGAAAATAATGGCACAGAACCGCCTTCATTTCATATAATTGTTTGACATTTTTATGGTCCCAATCTGCCTCTGAATAAAAAATTATGATTGCCATTATTTGACTGCAATCTGCTTGGAGTAATCCATTTTTTTTCAAGAAGTTTGACTAGTCTAAGAACAATGACAACAAATATCCCATCCGTCCCAATTCTCTTTCAGTTTTGCTACACTTACGCTATAGTTGACGACTTTTCTTTACATTCTCCGACACATCACACAGTTTTACCATTCATTTTATGGCCTCGATTTTGACACCTCAAAGGGTGTCAAACTAGCTTAATTCATTATCTTTTGATCAATGTGGTAAAATAAGTACTTTTATAAATTTCACCGTCTATTCTAAAATTTTCTTAAACATGTACCTCTCACGTTCTCGACCTTTTGACATCCATGTCGTGGTGTCAAAATAAAAGGGCAAAATTGTTATAAAAGTATTTCTTTATTCCAAACCGTCCATACGGTAACTTCGATTTTCGTTAGGAAATTCAAATAGGAAAAAACTTCTCAACTTGATTTTGTACATATAAACCTACTGAATTTTGAATAGTTCGATCCACTTCTTATCACATTGCTTAAGCTACTTAATTTCTTAGATATTTTTGATTTGAGAAAGGAATTTAGCAATTTATAGTCAAGTCAAAATCCCTGATCTATAATTGAGGCGGTCTTAGTGTATGACACATCAGCTCTTTCCTGGAAAATACTTAATGTTTGAAGCTAGCACATTTGTACCTTTTGTTGCGTGGAACAAAACTCCATCCAATCAATCTAGAAAATAGACAAAAGGGAATTTGAACTTTTCAAACTTCATTTAAAAACGTTTTTATTATAAACTTTATACTCCGCTTCAATTATAATCTTTACGGGATTCACGACTTTTCAACTGTAATTCCTTTCAACTTTTATAAGAAATTCACTAAAAATCTTATTTTTATTTAAACGGGAAAGGTGCTTAATATCACTATTCGACCAAGGCCTTGTTTGGTAGATTTTTTTATAATAAATTTTGTGAAAAAAATGACTTCTTTCTTTAAAAATGGTATAATTAAAAAGTGTGGAAAAAAACATAATTCACGTATAAAATTATTTTATCGAGAGAATATACAATCGAAAATGATTATGAAAAAAAATAAATTTTATAAAATGGAGGTCAAATAAGGATTAAATCGTAAGAAATATATCAAATTAAAAAAATAAATAAACGGGACGAAAAATGAATTGCGAGGCAGCGGATGAAGATGACCGCACCCCATCTGGTTTCCAGATCTTATTCAAATTCTAGTTCTCATATATATAATTTATCCACCTACTATTTTCTTGGAATTTAGCAATGAAACTCCAAAAATATTGATTAGTATAACTATCCTTTTTCTATTAGAGAGAGAGTTTTGGTCAAATTGCCAATAGTTTTAATGTATAAGCAACAACAAAAAAAAGTAATTTTTAAAGGCAAGTATGGTTTAATTAATTTAGATATAATGTCTTGATTTCACGTAGTTGAATCCATTGTTGAGAATAGTCTAATTTTTATCATATAAAGTCTCGATTTCAAAATTTATTATTCGTTCTCTGAATTCAACTATTCACGAAATACATTCTATTTACCAAATTGCTATTACGAGGGTGTTTGGTGTATATTAAAATCAGATTTTAAGTGGATTGTGATAAAAAAAAAAATTTGAAATGTGTGGTTGAAAAGACGTGGAACACATGAAAGATGTGGTTGATATTGATTGTTTGACTTTGACTTAGATTAAAATCTGGCCCCAACAGACATTTAAGTATCAAAAGCAAAAAAGAATTATCGATTTCAACCTCCTTTCTTTGACCCAAATAGAATGAAATATTCAACGAAGTACAACTTAAAATTACGTCTTAACGACTATTTATCATGGAATAAAAATAATTTCTTGAAATAAAAATACCCCTTTTTCTTGTTTTTTTCTCCAAAAAGTCTTTTATTCAAAGAAATATGCACCAAAAAAATAAAATGTGAACGGGGTTATTTATAGCACTTTAGAAAAGTCTTGGACTCACTTCATAATTACCATCATAACGTATAACCCCACGTTGTTAACTTGTTAGCCTTTGCTTCTATAAAGTTGATTTGACATGTTTTGTACAGTGTTTATAGTTTGCTTGACATAATCTAATAGGGGGGCGCCAAGTGACCCAGGAAATAATCCCGAGTCAAGTAGCCTTTCTAATTTTTTAAGAAAGTCAAAAATTACTTCTAAAATTAAAAAATTACTTTTGAACATAATTGAACGACTTTCTTAAAGTATTTTATCGATCCAGAAGAATTTTTAAAAAAACTAACTTATAGTAACTTTCTCAAAAAAATCATTCTACAAGTAAAAATCCTGCCAAACGAACCCTAGACAATATCGAATATGTAAAAATCAATCCATTTTGCAGCATCAAAGTTTCCAATGCTAAGGCCCCTTTGTGGGAACATCAATCATTTACACAATTGATTCTAGTGTCAATGTTGTCAACTTTAATACTCAGCATGCCTAATACAATTTGACCACGAGTTTTCCAATCTCGTCAGTCCAATATACCAAACACGCTACTGCAATTCGAAGCACATAAACATTCAGACATCTAAACTATTTCCATGCATTTGAAAAGATTCTAGCAAAGCCCAAACTTCCTTTCTACTATCCAGTCTTCAACATTACACAAACTCAAGATCTTCTCTTCCAAGATTAGCATTACAATCAGGTCGAAAAAAAATAAGAAATCAGATCAAGGCCACTAAAAAAAGCCTAGCGAATGACGCTAATGGGAGGAAAATGAGTTGAGTCGAAGGAACAATCAAGCAAATTCGACATATATTGCCGACTAAAAACCAATAGAAACCAGATACACAAGGACATCGATATAATTACATTTTTCTAGAGTAAAATTAGGTTGGTGTATTAAGTTCCTGTTGCCGCTCTATCGTCTGGCCCGGCAAGCATAATCTGGAAAAATTAGAGATTATTTTAATTTCCATTTGTTTTTCATTACTGGAACACAGATTATAAGCGAAGAACAGAAGCAACAAAGATTGTGACACTTACATTACAGTCAAATGCAAATCTTCTTGCCAGCATAATAGCTGCATTTCTTTCTCTCTCTGATTCAAATGCTAAGACGAAGGAATGCCCGACTTGTGCTTGCCAATATACTGCCTGAGCTGCCGCGTTCCCACCACCTCGAACTCCACAAAGCTGAGGGTGGAAAAACAATATTATAATTGGTTGTTTTAGTCCAGTTTACAGGTGAAAAAAAGGTAGCCGAACATGTAGCAAATGTCCTGACTATAAGACTGCAGCAGTTTCAGAATAAACAACATTTCAATCTTGTCATAACTTAAGAAAAAAAAAATTCAAACGTCTTGTTATATTTCTCTTACAATTCGATTCACTCCTTCATACAACATTTCTCGTGCTTCTGGGTACAAAACTAGGACTCCTACTTATACTTTGTGCAAGAATTCTACACGAATCCTGTATTTTTATGTAACATGTATAGATGTTCATGAATCTTCAAGATTCACTTTCACAGGTCGAGATTAATTTCCAACAAAAATTAGTAATGACAGTAAATAAAGAGAAACATCGTGACCAACTATAACATAAAAATAAGGAAGTAAGGGTATGGATATCTGTGGATTAACATTTGAAATGACCCTCGACAGAGTCAGCGAGGGCCCCATATGGTACACAATAAAGCTTATTCAGATGAATTCAATACCTGCATTGAATTGGAATAGTATTCTTTTGCCACTGTTGTCTTTCCTTTGCAAAGTTTCATTCGCATCTTCCCCACATGCAGTACATGGATAGACTGCGACTGATTATCGACCCCGTTAATCTGGATAATAACTACCTGAAATGGACAAGGATTTCAATGTAATTGAAATAAATTGAATGGCTCATTACATCATGGCAGATACAATACGGACATGTTTAGTACAGTGCTGGAAATGACAAGATCTCTAAATGGACAAGATTCTAGCTTCTTTTCTTTTTCAATGTCAGGTACAATCCATCCACCGGACCAAACATGTCATATATGAACATATATGTTCGCAGACAAGATATTGTCTGTACAATAGAATATTTACATTGAATTCGGTGTCATGCCTTCGCACCAATGCTTCTACATAGTTCCCTAATCCAGCCGCTGTTCAGGAAAATGGAATCAGTAGTGTACACGAACAAATAATTCTGTAATTTTAAGGAAATTTAAGTCAACAGACCCGGATCGATTGGAGCAGTGGTTCTCACTGTTATTGTTTGACCATCCGTCATAATAACAGCTTCTAGAAATCGGCCAACATCGAAAGGCTCTGGAGCATAAACAGATTTTGTGGCCCCTGACATAGTAAAAAGCTTTTAATGTTAGAACAAAAATGTTACTACTACAAAATAATGTTCTAATTAAAATAAATAATGTTTTCTCGTACAAGCAAATGGAACAAAATTACTTCAACCACCAAACATGCAGAGTCCATCATAGCTACTGAAACACGAATGTTCATGAAGGAATGGACAAATGTAAAAGGCAATTACAACAGAAACAGCAAAAATAATGGACATCTACTACCTGATATAAGCTCCTTTTTGTCAGCTTCAGAGGTTGAACGGTACCATTGAATAGTACATTCTGAAATTTCTGGAGCTCTATCAGAACAACGATATATCACCAAATATGAACCCAATGCCTCGGTACCATCTATTTCATATAAGTAGGGCACATTTTCCTCGCCCTTCTTGCTCATCGCCAGCTGAAAAGATATATGAGAATGAAAGTGTAAGAGATTTGACGTGATGTATTTTCAAAATTCACTGCACAAAAATCGATCCCACCAAGTATTTTTAGATAATAACACTCAATTAAAATTTTTGAGAAGGAATAAGTTATGCACCTACTAATAATATGCAGATGACGTATCAGCAAACAGCCAAAAAAATCGACTAATTCAAGCAATCAACTAATCTCAATTTTTTTTTTTGGAGAAACATCTTATCCCAATCAAGGGCTTTTTGCAGGTCTATCTCACCTCACATGTAGAGCATGTTTGGCTAAGATTAAAAAGTTCACATATTAAGTAAATAAGTAAGTTTTAAAATAAATATTCTTCTAATTGTTCAGAGTTGGAAATAAGAAATTTATTTTAACATCAAGGTAAGAGTTACATAATAACTATTTTAATTTACAAGTAAGAAAAAAAATAACCTATCTGAACATATTTGGAATCAATAATTACTTGAAATTAACTTTTAATTTTTTTTGAACTTAGCCAAACAGGCTCATAATTTATTGACTTTCTTACGGTGTAAAAACATTTCGCATTCCTCCACATCACACATTATTTCATTCTTCCCTCATAAATGCCAGATGCCAAAATATACTTATGGTTTGTTTGGTGGAGATTTTTTAAAAATCATTTTCACCCACATTATGTGGGACTCATAAATTTTCCATACTTTTTAACTACACATTTTCCCAAATAAAAAAAATAAAAAAAATCATTTTTCACTTGGAAAAAACTCTCCCAAACAAATGTTTAGTTGGAAAATATCTCAGAAAATAATATTGTGGCAAAATCCTCACAGGTTTAGTTTATCTTATGCATCGCTTGGTTGTTGTTTTTTTTTTTTAGTCTCAAATTCCTCTATAACCTACATTATTCTGTTCCTCATCGCACCTACTATTTAGAAGAGATTTTTTTGACAAAAAATTGAAATGAACCACATGGTTTGGAGCACTTATACATAACACATTACGGGATCTAGAATAAGAGAAAACAAAAAATAAATTATTTCTATTATTATTAACATAACAATCACTGTTTTTATGCAGTCAAGTAGTCCCATGTTGTTTCGACTTTCTAGTTTCAATTTTTTTCACAGCAAGGGTTTTTTTTTTTTTTTTCCAGTTCTTTCAGATCCTATATTCCAGCACAACTTACAATGATGCAGAAACAACCCTTCGATCTGTAGTTACAGTTTTAATGTAGATCATATCATGGTTTGCACGTACCTCTATTGCAGCAATTTCAATTTCATGCTAATCTATAACTTTCTTATTATGTAATATATAAAATCTAGGCACAATTCTTAAATGGACATCATTACTTCATGTGCATTAATATTTGCAAAGCAAGGAACAGTAAATATATGACTAAACATACCTATGACGAAAGATATAAGACTCAAATTTCTTTCTGCCTCTCAAAAATTAACATGTGATAGTGGACGCTAATTAGTCAAAAAAGACAATTCATGAACCACCACGGCAAACAGGCCACAACAAATCACCGATAAACAAAATGTCAAATATTAAAAATATATGTTCAAAATTTAAAATAAGACAGAAACCTCTTTCTGGAGCTTTAGGTAATGCTTAGACTTCTCAGCAAGTTGAATCCTTAATGCTTGAAGCTCATGTTCCATGTCCATGACCTGCAAATGGTAGTTCTTTCCTCATATTCTCCGGTATGCGTAAGAAGAAGATTGGTTTATGGGATATAATTGGAATTTGGAAGAAGTGCTATTAAAAAAACAAATGGCAGAAAGACAATGTATTAGGTAAATAAAGCAAAAGTACTTTGGGATTTATGTTATTGGAAAAGTATATGATATCTTTTAGATGATAATATAATTCTATTGAAGTAGGGAGAGTAAGCACGTGCCATCAGAAATTTGAGGTCCTTTAAGAGAATCAATCATGTGCATATCTGTGTGCAGCGAATAAGCCCGAACAAGAATATTGTAGCGTTTCAAGATACAGATATAAATACCTTACTAGGCTGATGTAGCATTCTGATCCGTCTAGCCTCATGCACATCTTTCATTAATTCATCCAGATCCTAATCATTAAAACAAAAAACATTACATTAGTGCAATGTGATTGTTAACATGATAAGGCATCAACTCTAATTACTGGTTGATTTCATATACAGCAGGCGCTGATGAAAACAGATTTGTAGATAAGACTTCAACAGGATTCCAGACGGTGAAGGCATGTTCAGACATGCAAACAATCTCCGCTAGAAAATCTTCATAGCGTAAACATATATCAGATCATATGTTCTTGTTATCTTATAAGCAATAAATGGACAAAAAGTATACATATTTAAAGTTAGCACGCACTTAGAGATCAATGTGCTGCTGAAAAATCCTGATTAAGATTCTACATGCAATAATTTAGGCATAATTATCTCAAATAAAATTTTAAAGTTCATAATCAATATGCACCTAGTGACCTAGAGATCAATGGGCTGCTAAAAAATCCTCAAGAGGATTCTACACCCGAGAAAAAAAAAATATAAATATATCAAATACATGTAAACATACACTCGAGAGATAAATCTTTACCAAGATGGTTAACAAAATTAATATGGATTCATGGAGCATAGGCATGCAACTTATTGTTACACATCAAAAGCATTTCCACAAAATTGCGCAGAATAGTATCCACCCCAAAAGTAAGAGAATGCAACAAAAAGAGTAAAAACATATATATTTCTCAATATCTGTGACTGCAGATGTGACTCAAAAATTTTGCTATTAAGTTCTTTGACTTATATGCCCAAAGAGTGTATAACACCATTTAACCATTATGAAAAACCAGATGGCTAACAGAAGAAACATGACCACATTAAAATTTTCTTGAACATGAATAAAAACAAAGGAATTTCAAGTGGACCTGTTTCCCTAAAGCTCGCGACATTCGTTCATGTTCCTGAAGAGCCTCTTCCACTCTCTGGACTGCTGCTCTAGCATTCTCAATTTCAGCCCGTGCAAAAGCCCTTTCTTTGTCAACAAGTTTTTTAGCATCTTCTGAAGCCTGCAAAACCGTACAGTTATCAGAAGACAAGAAAAACAGGAAGAGTTTATACAGAAAGTTTCTTGAATGTGACTGTGTTGGAGCACGTGACAATATACGTGCATACAGAATCACATATTCACAAATTAATAAGTCGGATGTGTATTCCCCTATTAAACCTAATATCTTCCCATGTGCGTGTGCAGATTTTTTACTCCTTGGGGCATTTTTGCTAAGTGAGGAAAGAAGACTGACAAAAAGGAAAGCACTTGGGTAATTACCATCAACTAAAAGATAAAAATGACCTGTACCATAAGCCTTCTTGTACATGTTTTCTTACAACATTAGGCCATACACTCTCAACTGTTTTTGTTAAGGGAAAGAAATATTTAAATATCTTATACAAAAACCTAAACTGTGAACATGAATTAAATTCACGGGTCATTATGGTCTGTATAACAAATGGAAAAATAAAGATCGCAGTACATAATAATTAAATGTGAACTTCATCACATTATAAAATGTCTAATTCTGTGTCATCATAGCTTAGTCCAATCTGAAACATGCAATCCACTTTTCACCTTTCACCTAGTTATTAGACAGAAACGAAGATTTTCAGAACTTGTATAGAACCATGTCATACGTCCTTGACCCCGTATGCTAGTAGTGCGATGAATAGACTCAAAGAAGATTGGACGTGTTGGATCATGCACATAAAAATTTGTTTCAAATTACACTTGTCTACCAAGAAAACTTCAAAGAAGGGAAAGACACACATCATATAACATGCGCGTATTTTACCTGCTTCAGAAAAGTTGCAAGCTTTTTCACTTCATCCTTTTCTTGAATAAGCTCTCCTTCCCTCTGAGTCAACTGAACTGCTAAAGCTTCAACCTGGAAACAAGAAAATACTGGCAAGTGGGATAAGTGGGACAAATTCACTGGAAACATTTAGCTGTAATTGACCCCTAGAGACTAATTATAGTCACTGCAATATATCTTACTGAAGTAAATGAAAAAAGAACCAAAGATTACGGTGGAAGACATCTATGTAATCACCAATAGCAAATCTCACCAGTGTTTCAAAAAAAAAGATGTGTAAGACTATGAAACTTAAGAGTATTCATCCTTAGCACATCTTCTCTACATTCCAGGGTAGATAAAATGGTTGTATCTGTCTCAAACCAGTTTATTTAGTTTCAATAAAGCAATCCAAAGAAGTCTACCCCTTGACATCACATTTCTTGATTAGTCTGTTCCAAGTCCAGGTAAGTCTGACTTCAATACTCATAGTTGAGGAATTTGATTAAGCCATAGTTCATCCTCATGCATCTCATATCAATTTGATGGTCAAGCATTGCATTCATTTGGTATGACAACATTGAAAAGAACAAAGGTAGAAAAGGTAAATTGGGATAGCAATCAGGGTTCACATAAGAAAACAAAACCACAAACTAACCATAGAAATAGCTTCCTCGACATCATCTTTGTTTTTACCAGCTACACGTCCTCTCAACGCTTCAAGAGCATCTCTGAGCTTCTTCAGAATCACGTGTTTCTCCAATGAAGCTGCCTCTTTGAGTCTTGCCTGTTGCCCGTAAATAAATGACATTTAGAATCATCAATGGGGCTAATCTTACTCAATAAAGACACATTATTTTCTGATGCTTGAGATGGAAAAAAGGAAAGAAATGTATCTTGAGAGGAAAGTTCCACGTAGAACTCTTTAAAAACAATTCCACTCCGGATACTTCATAACAAGACTAGATGAAAAGTGAGATTAAACAAGCCCAAACCTCATCAGACAACTTAGCAGCGGCAGCCAACCCTTTCTCAAATTTGCTGGCAAGATCACGAACAGAAAGACGTTTTTGCTGCTCCAGCAACAGGGCAGTCTCCCGCGCAACCACCTCTTTCATAGACGATATTTTTGAATCCTCTTTGACCTCCAGAATCTGATTGTTAGCTCCAATTTTATAATTTGGAAACCGACTAGAGGCAAATACCACATCAGCTGACACTGGTGAAACTGCATCTCTTTGCATTGTATAACTAAAATCCCGACCTAATCTCGTCATAATTTAATTCACCTACAGAACATAAGTGTTATTACTTCATTATGCTTAAAAGATAATAGTAAAGCAAGTACTTCTACTGCAACTTTTCAACCTCAAATTATATAGCCTCAAAAATTTTCAGTAAACTAACTACAATAAATACAATAAAGGGTCGGCTTTTATCAACCCAAATCGCCACATTAAGAAATTAATCTAAAAATGGACAGTAAAAACAGAAAATTGATGTCAAAGAAAATCAACCGCCAAAATTTAGCATTTTTACCTATGTATAATACTATTAATCACAAGGTAATTAAAAGGAAAATAACTCAAAAGTAGTTATCACATCCAAAGAAACAATAAAGATTGGTCTACCAATAAATGAAAATCGAATATACCGCAGAATTTACGCTAGTCCAGATAATATTTCCAATAAAAACAGTAAATTTAAGAACAAAAGATGAACTTAAAAACCCTAAAACTGTTAGACCCGTGTGAGTGTGTGTGAGAGAAAGAAAAATGCAATTCACAAAAAGTATCAAAGAAGACAAATTGTACTCACAGATCATGAAAATTTAGAAAATGGGAAGTTAAATTATCACAATCTTGGCTTTGAGATTAAATGAAACACTGGAAGTCTGGATCAATCGCGACAGTTTGAATGTAGACAAAGAGAGAGAAAAGGAGTGTATATATGAAAAAAAAAATGACAGAGAAGATGAAAGACGGTATTATACGTTTAAAGGTTGAATTTGGGAAAGGCTGGGCGCCCACCCACCACAACCGTACCCCCACACCCACCACCCTATCCCTAGTATATGTGCGTGTATTATTTGGCCTTTCACTGCATACTTTAGCATTCTTTGAGGTTTTAAAAACACTCTTCTGCCACTCTGAAAAATCAAATGTTGTCTTTTGTTAATTTATTTGACAATTGCTTAAGATTAAGCAAAACATGATTAGTGATAATATACGTTTAATGAAGGAGATTGAGTGATTGCTTAGCCTACAACTCATAATTTTATATATGTATGTAGTTTATTACTTGGTGGAATCATTTCTAGATTACCTCAAAAGCAAGTCATGTTTTTCAAAAATACTACTTTTTAATTGTTCTTTGATAATATAAAAAATAGTGAACAATATTGAGTCAACGGTACCGCACGATCAAGAAGTTTCATTCTTGAAAAATAAATAAATTTTCCAATAATTGCTAACCACTTAAAAAAATTTAAACAATAAAATAGATATGTATAATTTCTTCGTTATCCCTTTTAATGCGATTAGTAAAAAAATAAAAGTGATTTTGCACTCAAAGGTAAATGCGAAACAAGTCTCTCGTGCTTCTCACGACTTCATGACAGTAAAAACTTTTATAGTCGATTTAATCTATGAATATTTTGTAAGTCGTAGTGAATTTTCTGAACATTATAGGTGGAACAAGATTGTCATTCTTTCTAATTCTCGAAGTTTTACAATTCGACCCAAAGGGAAATCATATGAGAACGAGAAAATAAATAAAGCAGTTGAGAAATGTGTGCTATATTATGATAATTTGTTATTTGCTTGGACTACAAACTTTTGATCTTAGGGCTCCACCTGCTGGTGCACATGGGATTAATACGACATCCCTTTGTTTTCTGTTAATTACGGGAAACCCCCAAAAATGGACAATTACCAGAAACAGCTTGATGGTGACACATGTAATAAATAAGTACACGGGTTCTGTTAGGCCCGTGAAGTAGTTCATATTTTGCTGTCCGAATCCATTGTCCAACTAACCCGATTACCTTTACAATCATGCTACGAGAGCGTTATGTTTTTACAATAATGCTACGAGTACATTATTATTTACATTCTTTCATATGGGCACCCAGGGCTGGTCCTGTAATTTCAGGGATCCGAGGCGAACTTCCAAAATTATCCCCCCNACCTTTACAATCATGCTACGAGAGCGTTATGTTTTTACAATAATGCTACGAGTACATTATTATTTACATTCTTTCATATGGGCACCCAGGGCTGGTCCTGTAATTTCAGGGATCCGAGGCGAACTTCCAAAATTATCCCCCCCCTATCCCCCCCCCATCCCATCCCCCTCAAGATCAACGTAAAAGCAAAACCCAACAATGCATTATTCAACGTATTGCTAACTTAACATTGAAAAGTAGAACAACAGACAAATATAAAGAACAAAAGATTACTTGGTAATTGAAGTATTCTTGATTTTGAGAATTATATTTTTTCTGAAAATTGAAAAGTATTTATAAAGTTTCTATAAATTTTTGAGGTATGCATTATTTATTTATTTATTGGTATGGAGTAATTAAAATAATATTAAGAAATAAAAATACTTTATTAGCCTAGGTTCGTTATACTTGAGAGTTGATCTTCACGTCTTACATCTTTTAAAACCTAAAATATAATTCTAACGCTTCATATCGAACAAATTTTTCAACCATACATTTTTAGGACCCACAATTTTTATAACTTTTCAATTACATATTTCATCAACCTTTATTAAAATCTGATTTTTAACAAAATTAAAGAGCAGCTTAATAAAACTTAGCTCCTATTTAGTGGTGATTAAAATTAGATTTTTAGTCGATTTTGAAAAACTGTGGGTCACAATGGTTAAAATTAATTATTGACTTAAATTAAAAAATTAATTTTAATGAATTAGAAGCCCTTATTTGGTGAGAATTAAAATCAAAATAATATTTCTATTCTTTTCGGAGCAAGACATAAAGAGACCGATATTCATTTAAAGAAAAAAAAACTTGATTCATTCAAATCAGATCTAATCGAGTTAAGTGGTATCTAGCCAGCCTACAAAAGGCCCCTCAGTTTTTATTTCTATATCAAATAGTCATATCTTTCCCTTTCGCATACTTATGTTATAGTACTAAGTTCTCGATCGAATCTCTTTACTTTACTTTAATTTATTTTTTATACTCATTTTCAATTATATATCAAAACAATAAAATATTTTATACGCAAATTCAATTTTTTTTTCTTAATGAGTAATTCTACATGAACATAGGAGATGGCCAAACACACACTCCTCGAGAATCGGACATTATTTTATTCATGCGGGACCCACACGTAATGTGATGGTTAGTCACCCGAGATGTCAAACATTTTCGAGTAAAGTGGCTTTGCTCTTTGGTAAATTTTATTATGTGGGTCCTGTGAAGAGGATAAAAATTATATTTTAATAAAGCTTTACCACTGAACTATAGATAATACAAAAATCCGCTCCATCCCGCCCCCAACAAGTTGGCGGAGCGGGGATCGCCACCCAGTCTCGAGCCCCACCCCGTGAAAAATAAAAAAAA
>CAIGRR010360287.1:0-11568 GCA_903798365.1 Fraxinus sp. 1973-6204
TTCATAGTCTCCATTGTCAAACAAATGCATTTGTTACATCATCATAGTATTGGATACTAGATAGATAAGAGAATCTTTAAAAATATGGTAATAGAAAATATAAACCACATGCCATAACTTTCATTGAATCATCAAATGCTTCCACTTCATCTAAATATTGGCGCAGTACTATAGGTTCATTCTTAATTTGCAACCAATTCTTTCCGCATATACAAGCCTCAACCATCCTTGCACCTAATAAACTCCTAAAGGAATCAAGTATACAACCTCCAGTTGAGATTGCCGATTCAGAAGCAACTGTAGAAATTTGAATTCTGAAGAGGAAAATGGTTTATGATATATTAGGTTAGTCTTGAGATTATTATATATAAATTAGGATTATTTGGTAATAATAATATATATGTAATAGAAAATTATAAATTGACAAAAATACACACAAATGACAAAACTATTGAATTTTGCATATTTAGATGAATTTTCAAAAAAAAATCATTATTTTTATATTTTTATTTTTATATATTTTTTCGCCGATCCGATTTGATTTTAAACCGCAATTAAAATGATCAAACCTAAACCAAACCGTTTTTGATTGGTTTGGTTTGGTTCGGTTCAAAACCATTTCGTCGACGGGTCCACATGGCACCAAATCGACGATTTCTCAAATGCGATNCCGTTTTTGACCGGTTTGGTTTGGTTCAACACCATGCGTTGACGGGTCCACGTGGCGCCAAACCGACGATTTCTAAAATGCGGTTTCGGTTCGATTTTCTAGTTTGACGGTTTTTGCTTACAGCCCTAGTTTTGAAGGATGTGAATCTAATGTTGATGATGTGTTGAATTGGGTTTGCTAACATAAAGTAACATAAAATGTTACCCTCCAAGTAACATGGGTTACACAATGTTATTATATAAACAACGCAGTAACATAGTATATTACCTAGAGAAATCAATTGGTGGTGGAAGGCAGCGATGAAGGTAGGAAACAATATCACGATGGTGTTAAGTTTTGAAATCGGAGTATAACACAGTAATACACATTTTACAATATGTTACCCTTCAAGTAACACAAGTAATGCTTTATTTTACTAGACAAGTAACACACTCATACAATTTTACTTAGAGAAACCAATTTTTTGCGGAAGGTAGTAATGATCAAGGGTGAGCATCCGGTAGTTCAGTCCGAAAATTTCGAGAACCGAAATAACTCAATTCCCATGATGAATTGTGAAAATAGAACCCTTGGTTCTACAATTATAAAATGAATTGGATCGGATCAGTTCTTGTCTGGTCGATCCATATTTTTCCCATACAACCATTGGGTTTGATCCAATTTTTTATGCTTCAAAAATAAAATTTAAAGAGTAAACAGTCGTATAATTTATCTTCTGTCACGTTCATGCCTTATATTTTAAACAATAAAACTCATAGTTATTCCAAAAACATATGAATTTGTATATATTACTCTTGTAGTGAGGTAATTTTTTTTTTTTAAAAAATTGGATTCTAACAAAAACTTAGTTTCGTAGCAAAAACCAAGCACTGTACAAGACATGTTTATTTATTTATTTATTATTTTTTTACATCAAGCATGACTCTTATTAATAGAACCTCACTTGTGGCGGAGGAATACCATGGATACAAATCAAATAAAATCAAAAAAAACTTATTTTTTCCAAACCCCAAGTAATCTAAAACAACATAGGAAGATTTAAAGTCAAATTATAGGGAGAAAAGTCTCCTAAATTAGGAATGCCCAATTTATCCATACGCAAAGCTCCTCTAACTGATGGTGGGATTACAAAAGAATCCATCTAGATTTGTGAAACATTAGACACTCCTAGTTTCGACAAGATATCAGCTACCGAATTATTCTCAATATATATGTGCTGAACTCTACATGAGATTGTAGACAATATGTATTGTATTTCTTCCCAGTAGTCCTCTAAATACCAAATACCACAAACCTTCCTCCTAAGCCAATTAATGACAATCAATGAGTCTAGCTCCACTTCTAGTCGGTTAATCCCCATCCTTTTAGCATGTCGGAGTCCATATAATAATGCCAGTAGTTCAGCACCATTGTTGGTACCATCACCAAGCTTCTCAGCAAAGGCTATGACAATATCACCCTTCTCATTCCTAATAATACCTCCAGCACCACAAATTCCAGGATTGCCCAAGCAACATCTATCAGTATTGAGTTTGTACTATCCCTGCGATGGTCATTGCCATCTCACTGAAATTGAATTGAACCGGCTATTCAAATTGGCGATACAATAAAAATTTCCACTCCTAGTGGCGGAAAACAATACTTGACGAGATGGTGTTAGGCTTTGAAATCAAGTAACACAAAAATATATGTTACGGTAAAAGTAAAAAGTAAATAAAATGATAACATATTTCATTAACATATAAAAAAAGTAAATATAAAACAAAACTAAAATAGTGAGACATATGTTATGAAAATGTAAAATAAGGCAACAAATTCAAAATATAATTATAGGTAAAGAAATAAACATGTTATGGAAAATAAGGTAACAAAGAAAAACCAACATAAATAAATAAAATTGAAAACTGAAGTATGTTTCAATTTTTCAAATAAAGAGTAGTTGTTCAATTATCAATTTGACCAAGATATAGCCATTAGATCTCCACAGACCTAGCACAAACCCCGTCGAGTCAAAATTTATAGACATCGTCATGCCAACAAATTTAGCCCGAGAAGGGTTCATGCTATAAATCAAATATGTCCATTCTAAAAGATCCTATCAATCTTCTAGGATGGTTTTTTGACCTACCTAAGAAAAGTAATGAGAGAGCTGCAAAAAAGATATAGACTAAATTGATATCATATTCGATAAGAAATTCCTAATTCAAAAAAGAATTTCAACTTAAGCCATTTATGGACCAACGATGGGATTCAAATTTTAAATATGTACTCATCTTATCAGAAAAGAATTTTGTTGTTTTACCCGAAAAATTCGTTATAGGGTTGACCAACCCTCCCATGTGTGTGTGTTCGGTCATCCCCTATGTCATCCTCTATATTCGTGTATGACAATGGACATCAAATGAATCATCTCAACTGTGTTGAATTAATGTCTATAATGATCAGTAAAGCTATTAAGGTTATAGTGCACGAATGTTGTAGGATGATAATGACAAGGCTAGTTAAAATTTGAATTTTTTGAACAAAATCAATCTATGCCTAGCTATACGTATATATGTTTGGCTTTTCTCGTACCTTTGTTCTTTGATATAAACATACCTTCAGTGTGTTGTATATTGTTCAATAATTGAATTAAGAAGAAGAAGAGAGTTTTGGAATGGAAGAGGATCAAATGGCCTGATGAGTGAACTATGCGGCCGTATGGTACAAATTCTTGACCGTTTTGTGACCGTTTTTTACTGTTTGATATTTGAACTTAGTGCCTTTTCACTTATTTTTTGGCACTATTTCGTGCATTTGGACTTGGCCTATATATAGGACATTGATGTTCAAGGCTTGACACATAAAAAATAATAGAAGTTCAATTATACATTCCGATCAAAATAAAAACTTCATTTCTATTCATATTCAATTATTTTTCATATTGTTCTTAAGTTTTGGTGAATTAAACTTATTGTTTGAGTGTTAATTCACTTTAAGGCTTGTTCAATCCTTTCAAACCATTTGCCGAAAAACCTTCAAGCATCAATTTCAATCCGTAAAGGACAAATATTGTTTGAGGACAGCGATTACACGTTCAGGCTTTCGGTGATCATTTCATAACAATCAAGTTTGGTTCATTGTTCTCAAGTTCGTGATTTGTTCAAATTGATGAATCAAGATCTTGTTCGGTTGGATCGCTTCGATGGCACGAATTTCACAAGATGGCAAGATAAACTGAAGTTTCTACTTACATCACTAAAGATCTTCTACACACTTGATCCAAATTTGACGCCGTTACCGGAACCTACAAATGTAGTTATTGCCACAATCTGTTATTCCTCCACGACCTTCACTACCATTACTTGCTATTTGGGAATTATCTCGGTGTCACTAGGCAGTTCTCGTGGTGGTTTCTCTGAAAGTGCTTTCGCTATCTGTCCCATCTGATTTTTTAGATTTTTATGGCAACTCCCTAAATTTGTAAGCTTTTATCCGTACGTTGCATGTGTTGAGTAGATATTTCTACCAACTTAGTCACAAGATCTTCTAATGAAGACTTCTTCTCATTCTGCTGAAAGCCTGACACTGCAGTTTGCTGTGGTACTGCTTGAGAAACCTAGTTATTGCTCCACTAAAAAAATTAGGGTAATTTCTCCAGCCTGGATAATAGGTGTTAGGATTTGGATTGTGTTGTTGCCGTTGAAAATTTTGAGTGTAGTTCACATCCTCCATTATTCGAGCAAAAGGAAATCCTACATTACAATCAACACTCTTGTGGTTCCCTCCACAATGTTTGCATTTCGATCCTATTACCTGGGCTACGTTCATTTGATCCACCTTTTGTGCCAATGATGCCAGTTGTCCTGAAATTGTTGTCAACGAATCAATTTTGAATACCCATATAGCTCTATTTTCACTCGTCCTTTTAGTAGGTCAAAGTGCACTCATAAATGCCAGATCGTCCATGATTTGGTAGACTTGATCCGCGGTTCTTTTTATGATAGAACCATCGCATGCAGAGTCTACGTTAGCCCTATTTATTGGATTTAGACCAATGTAGAAGTACTGCACTCGAAGCAATTTATGCAATCGGTGTTGTGGGCATTGGCGAAGTAAACCCTTGTATCATTTCCAAGTATCCGAATAATATTTCGAGTCAGTTGTTGGAATGTTATAATCTTGTCTCTTAGCTTTTCAATCCTTTTCAGTGGAAAATATTTGCTCAGGAATTTTTGACTCAATTGGTTCCATGTAGTAATGCTCTGAGGTGGACAAGTGTCTAACCACTCTCTAGCTGAGTCTCTCAAAGTGTATGGGAAAAGCCTCATCCTGATTGCTTCACTGGACACCACTGGATATTCGATAGTTACACACATGTCCAGAAATCTTGATACATGAGCGTCGGGATTCTCCGAAGCTCTTCCTAAAAATTGTAGCGCGTTTTGGAACATGTTGATCATATCAATCCATAGGTGGAAGTTTGCATGACCAAATGTCGGATATACTATGCTCGATTGGCTTTCCAAGACCGGTGGAACCATGTACTCTCCCATTAGCCTTGTATTTTCATTAGATGCCATCACATTCGGTTGTGCTGATTCCCGATTAGCCCCCATGACTATTTGATTTGGATTTCCCTCTGCCATATTTTTCTCTTTCTGCTTTTGGTGTGTTTTCAATTGTTGTCTTTTTCGAAGGTTGAATGTTCGTTCAATCTCCAAGTCAAATTGAGCAAGATCATAGGTTCTCGAACTTCGCATTCAAGGTCTCGAAAAAGTAAGAGGAAACACAATAATAAATCTTTTTTAAACTAAACTAAAGAAAACAGTAAAATTCAGATTAAAGGTAAAATTAACTAAATGTATCAAAAACAGTAGTGCTCGATAGCGGCACTAAAAACTTGATCGTTTGATTTCGCGCAAGTAAACGGGATCGTTATCAAGTAATAAAGTAGTGAATAGAGTGTCGAACCCATGAGGACTACGTGTTTAATCAAGTTAAAATTGGCACAAATTTCACAAGATGGCAAGATAAACTGAAGTTTCTACTTACAACACTAAAAATCTTCTACATACTTGATCCAAATTTGACGCCATTACCGGAACCTACAAATGAAGAAATCGATGTAGTAAGGGCTGAAAGACAAAAACGACAAGAAGATGAACTTATATGCTGTGGTCACATTCTGAATGCTCATCAGCCCGATTATATGATCTCTACACAAATACTTCATCGGCAAAGGAAATCTGGAACGCTTTGGAGAACAAATACAAAGCCGAATAAGAGGGCACAAAAAAATTTCTAATTTCGAGGTATTTTGATTTCAAGTTTATTGAAAATATTCCCCTACTTCCCCAAATCCATGAATTGCAAGTACTTGTGAACAAGTTGAAGGCGGTAAAGATTGATATTTCGAAAAATTTTCAAGTGGGGGGCTATCATTGCTAAACTTCCCGGAACTTGGAAAGGATACCGGAAGAAAATAATGCATCGTTCCAAAGACTCTTTTTTGGAACAATTGTAAAAATATCTTCGAATTGAAGAGGAATCAAGGGCAAGAGAAAAGAATGATAATCTTATGAAAGCACATCCAAAGCCAATGCCGTGGAGAAGTCCGAGTTGTCTACTAAAACAAACAAGAGAAAGCCTTCAAGGAACTTTAACAATTCCAAGAAGAAGACTAAAAAATAAAGAAGATATTAGATCACAATTCAAATTAGTTAATTTTGAGTTCTTATTCTATTAATTTGTGCAATTAAACTTCTTCTTCTGCACAGATGTCATCTCTTCTTCCTTAATCCCTACCCTACTCTCTACCCCTTTACTAATAATTCTCTTCATCTTAAAATGTTCCCTTTTTGTGTTGTAAGTTGTCCCCTTCCACCTTTTCCCTCCATGCACCATTGCATTGCCCCGATTCCTCTGGAGCTCAAGTACCATTTCAGGGATCACCAAACCGTTCAAAAACCTCTAGAGAGTAGGGGGAGAGGTGATGAATGACGCTGAAGGGGGAGAATGAAATAGTAATGGAAGGGAGGTAGCATCAGGAGAGAGTGATGAAGGGGTGATCGTTTGATTTCCCGCAAGTGAATGGGATCGTTATCAAGTAATAAAGTAGTGAATAGAGTGTCGAACCCACGAGAACTACGTGTTTAATCAAGTTAAAATTAATTGTAATTTTAATCAAATAGCAAACAAACTTTGTGATTTTTTCTATACTAATCCCTAAATTATCAACTAAACTAAAGAAATCAAGTAAATGTATTTTTCAAATATGTGAGATGTATTGCTAAGATGTCGAATCCCTCTTATTATTTCATTTTTAGTGTAACAATTAAAGTGACAATTTGAAATTATTTATGTCTTTTAATGTTACTAATTGAATTGAAAGCCTCTCTCGATGGCGATCAAATATATTCCCCTCATGTTACATTTCTATCTCTCGATGAAAGATGCAAACATGATAAATGCATTAACAAGTACTAAAACACTATTGAAATCATATAAAGCATAGAGATATATGTCTATCCTCCATCGAACCTTAAAATATTTATTATAATGTGCTTAAACCCTAATGTCTCTCTCGATAACAATAAAATTCATTAACAATTCAATTGGTGATCAAACAATTGAAAAGAGCGATAAAAACGATAATAAACATCCACAAATCAAATCAAATTAAAGTCAAAATAATTAATTAAAAACTAAAAATATCATAACAAAGGTTCATCTCATCCTAACAATATATAAAATTAGCCTAACATATTGAAATTCACTTGATTGAATTCTTGCAAATCTCCTTCAATTCTCTCACCCAAATTATGATTTTTCCTCCTTTGATGATANATATATAAAATTAGCCTAACATATTGAAATTCACTTGATTGAATTCTTGCAAATCTCCTTCAATTCTCTCACCCAAATTATGATTTTTCCTCCTTTGATGATAATAATTGATAAATATTAGAGTATAATATGTACATGAGAGCTCCCCCATATGTATTCTGATGGTATGTATTTGTAGGATTCGAAAATTGATTGAAAATCACGTCCAAATTGACTTTCAGAAGAGTTCCAATCGAATAAGGAAAGTTCCATTCGCGAGGGGATTTTCTGATTTTTGCACAGCTGTCAGTATTTTGGTCATAACTTCCTCTCCTGATATCCAATTGAAATGATTCAAAGTTTATTATAAATCTAACTCAAAGAGATAAAACTTTGATAGAAATATGACTTTTCCAATTCGGACGTTTACTATGCCAAAAATGAGTTTCAATCTTCGACTAAAAATCTGAAATATAACTTGCGCGGTTGAAAATTGATTTTTATCATATTCTATTCCTTTTTGAGTTTTAATTTCATCCAATGTCTCATAAAAATCTTTCAAGTATCATCTTTTGATCCGAATAAACTATTAAATGTTTTCAATTTGGTTCTCAAACTTTGAATTTTGCCAATTTTCACCAATTTTCACTTCTTTCTTTTGATTTCTCGTTCAACAATTGAGTTTTACCTATATAAAAAAATACAATAATTTAAAATATATTTTGTCAAAAGAACTACCAAATATCAATATTTTAGGACCCTAAATAAGTGTATGCCACCCAAGCGGAGAGATTGGCTAATGGTGAAAATGAAGATGAATTGATCAGTAAGGTGACCATTGTCATTTTCAATAAAGGTAATAGATATTCGTTTTGTAGCATGCTAAGAACATCTCCAAGAAACTTTTTAAAAGAGAGATTCTTTATTTTAAAGAGTCCAACTTTAAAATTAAGTTCCAAACAACTCTTTATTTCAAAATTGAAATAGATATTGAGTTTGACTATTTAATTATTATGCTACGCAGCACCATTGGAACTATTACACCGAGTTAGGTGGCTGCAAGTGATAAGACGTCTAAAATGTGACGTATTTTTCCAACTTTAAGATGATTTATCAATTAATTACACTTGCTCTCACCTAGGATAATGCTTATGAGTACCAATAGTGCTAAATTGCATTACTCGTCTACATTTGAAGAGTCAAACTAACATTCTATTAATATTTTATCAACATTGCATTTATTATATTACAAGTTTCAACGTTCCAATGTAAATTTTAAAGGAATTTCTATTATGATCAATATACTCTTCAAAAATAAAGATTTTATTTATTTTTTTTTAAATTATCTGACCTGCAACTTCACAAGAGTTCAATACATGGTGAACCTAGTGTTAGAATAGCAATACTCACTTTTTCTACATTAGTTTACTTATTTTTTATTGGAAGAAAATTAACAGAACCTTTATTGCGCACTTTAGTGATAAAGCAAAAGTAAGAGAAAAGCAAAGAAAAGAAATATCGTAAAAAGAAAGAAAGAGAAGTAAAAGCAAAGCTAATAAAGAAAGAAAAAGAGAATACAAAGACAAAGGTTCTCAAAACCACATAATTCATTATTGTCTCTCTTTCTCTCTCTACTTATTTTCCCCTACTTAATCAAGACTAGAGGAGACCTTGTAAAGATTTTACAAAGCCTTCTTTGGGAGCTTCAAGAGGTATTAGAAAAGTAAAGTGAAAGAGAGAGATAGAAAAAAAAGTCAATTTGTGAGAGAGTGAAAGAAATAAATTGGCAAGAGGGGGCTAGCTATAATTATTATCTTGATTGTTGCATATAGAGAAAAGCTATGAATAGAGGTGTTTTGCAGAGCTCACCGGTGCAACAGATGGTGGCCGCCGGCAGCCCCAACTGGCCGTGGACGATGAATAATACTACGAGGCCTCCAACTCTTCAACCACACGGTTTTATTAATCCGCCTGTAAATTATATACCTCAGTACACTGCTCCATCTCCTTCTTCATGGAATGATATCCAGGAGCTTCCTGAGTCATGGAGTCAACTACTCCTGTAACTCTCTCTCTCTCTCTCTCTCTACACATATATGTATGTATGTACGCGTGTGGATGTTTGATACATGGATATAGTTTCTATTTCATGCACCCAAAAAGATCAAGATTTTCATTTTTCTTGTTCATAATAACATTAAAGTTTATATTTCCTTCTTAGCTGATCGAGCACTAAGTATAGTTCAAGAAATCTTTAAACAATTAATTACATATAATACTCTGGGCTTTTGGGAGGTGCAGAGGGGGATTGGTTGGTGAAGAAGAGAAGTCTAGTTTTAGCCATTTGCAGGCGAGGAAGGTCGAATATATAGAACAACTGCTGAATCACCAGACTCCCAATGGCTCTGCAATTGCTGATGTGAAGCAAGAATTAAGCTCAAAAAGTGATTATTTTCATGGGCATGGAAATTTGGAGCTTCAAGCTTCAAAACCTACTTCTGGTTGGTCTCAAATGATGCCAGCAGCTTCATCTCCCAAGTCAAGTGTCACTGCTTTGAGCAATAACGTGTTGGATTTTTCTAACCAGCCAGATCTGAAGCATTCACAACCTGATCGTTCTTCTGATGTATGTACACGAAAATTGATTTTTTTTTTTTTTTAGGGTTTGGCGAAAAGACACTAAGATTATAAATGTCTAATCATCTCAAAGCACGTTAATTACATATTTGAAAGGTGGGTTTGATGAACTTTTATTATCTTTGCTTTTGGGAAGTGCAACAGTACAGCTACAGGTGGGGTAGCCAAGAAGGCCAGGATTCAACCTTCTGCATCCCAGTCCACATTCAAGGTATAATTAAGAAAATTTAATTATATTATCATCCTTTATTGCTTTTGTATTTTCATCTTCTTGATCCACCTTCTTTTGTTGATTTAAATAAATAGATAATTTGAGAAGATAAAAACATTTCCGTTTAAATCTATATAATCACCTACTGGAGCTATTTTTTTTTTTTTTTCTTAGTTATTTTGATCCTCTATTTATACTTGGTCCAATTAAAACCTTAAAATTCAATGTAAAACCATACCCTCTTCGTGAAATTCTTTCTTCTCGTTTATGAGTTCTTTGTGTGAAGGTTTTTATCAAAATTTCTTCTCCATTTTGTATTTTAAATGGCTGAATCTCAAACATTTATCTCATCTTCTTCTTGTGGCTTCTGGATCTTTAAGTCTATGATATTCGTTTGTTGGGAAGAAATTTTTTTGGTAACATCCGTCTCATTTATATATGCTTACTTTCCTTATTTTCTTGTCCTAATTATATAGCCTTATTTCTTTATTAAGAATGTTTTGCTTTTTTTGTTTACTAGTATACCGTTATTTCTTTACTACTTTCAATAATAATTTACTACTAGTTATTGATAATTAAAATGAGGGTAAATTAGTAAAATTTTTGACAAAAATTGATTTTCCAATGACATTAAATAAAATTTCTTAATTAGTGTGAAAAATAAAATAAGCCTATATAAATAGGACAGAGGGAGCATACATTTTGAATGGATGAAACATATCCCTCAAATTTTATAAGACAATATGGTTAGCACAATAATTAGTAGGTAGTTTGTATACTTCATAGTACAAAAGACCATATTAAATGAATAAATTTCAAACCAACCTAATAAAAGAGACAATTGAATATTCTAAAAAATACTTGACCATCCTAATCAAAAACATTTCAATTTTGATCAACTAGGTCTATGGATCTACTTGTATCTTCTCCTTAAGTTTGTTTTGATTCTCTAACTTTTCAATTTTGGAATATTATTGTCGTCTCTTTTTTGTTGTCTTTTCCTTGAGACATGTTGATTCTTTTGCTATCTCTTGTACAGTCCACACACAAGAGAATTTCAAATAAGCCTTCATCTTTGAAGTGAAATGATTACTTCGAACAGGTTGTCATTCATCACTTTATGGGTTTTGAAATTTGAAAACGCAGGTGAGAAAAGAGAAATTGGGAGACCGAATAACAGCTCTTCACCAGTTAGTTTCCCCATTTGGCAAGGTAAATACTGTAAAAATAATTACATACACTA
>CAIGRR010360400.1:0-10179 GCA_903798365.1 Fraxinus sp. 1973-6204
TTTAAACTTTAGGGGCTGAAACATTAAAAACTCAACCCTAATTTGAAATTGCAAACAACGGCCCAAACTTATCTAGTTTACAACACATACCTGTCTCCAAAATTCACCTAAACCCTATTTTTTTTGTTTAACCCGGGGGCAGGCTAGCCGGGGCCGCCCCCTAAAAAATAGCAGCGCCGCCTTCGCCGCTGCTGTGCCTTCAGCGGTGTTGCGTCGCATGTAGCACCCGACTGCCTGTCTGTAGCGCCGCGCAGCGGCCTATAATTTTTTTTAAAAAAAACTGATCGAAATTGTGTCAAATTTAATAAAAATAAATCCGGAATTGCTAAATTTGAAAACCATAAAATTATCAAGAACCAAATTAAAATTTTAATTCTCAATGATTCAACATGAATAGGCTCTGATACAACTTGTTTAATTTTTTATGAAACTTAAACTTTATATAATTGTCAAAATCTCCATATCAAATCATCAAGAAAATTAATTAATGAGGAACATACCTTGATCCATTGATTTGTATCTTGAATAATAAATCTTGAATCTTGATCTTCAATTTAATTGCTGCAAACCTTCTTCTTGATTCTTTATTATTAATTGTGGGTTTATGGACTTCCTCTTCAATATGTTTTTTCTTGTATTCTTGTGTTGATGAGATCACACAAAGAATGAGAATTACATATGAATTGAGGATCATAACCCTATATATAGTTTCCATATGCATTCGGTACATCGTCAAATACATAACCTAGTGGATCCGATCTCTACACATATAATTCGGCCCACACCTTATTTAGATGCCCAAAGCCCAATCACTTTAATTTTCAGCTTAAACTTTAAGATAGTTTTCATACACAATTAATTATATATATCGGCCCACATGGCAAATTAGATAATTTCCCAACGATTTCATCTAGTACTTGCCCATGAATTGGAGTAAATTGAAGTTTTGACATTGCACCTGATGCTAATCGCCAAGCAACTCGCCCTCAAGTTAGTCTTGATCCCTTTACAGACGAGTTCTGGCATTGCAGATGATGCTAATCGCCAAACAACTCGTCCTCAAGTTAGTCTTGATCCCTTTACAGACGAGCCTTACAACTTCGATGGTTCACTGGTGAACCGATTCGTCAAGGGCCTTTTAAAGACTGTTTTCTAAGTAACATGAGCAGACATATTAGGCAGAGGAATTCTGATGTTCATATATATTCTAGTGATCAATGTGCAGAACCATCTATGTAATCACAAACTGATTTGTTTATAATACAAGCAATCTTTCTGGAATACTTTCGACCTCTGAGCACAGAAACATACAAACAGTCACTGCCTCCCCAAAAGGGATACTGAACCTCGGCTCCACAAGTAATCTCATCTTGTATTGGATGCTCTAAAGAACCTTATTCCATCTGGAAATAGGGAGATAAAGGCCGACCATTTGTTTCAAGAAACTTCAGACTACATAGTACATAGTTTTTCTTAATACCCTAGTTTTAGTTTTGCAGAAATTGATTGATTTTTATGGGTCTCAACCTCAAGAAAACCAAAATGAATTTTGCATTACCAAAGGAAAAGAAAAAAAAAGGGTCGTTCTTTCTTGGTATTATAAATTAAAAGATTTTAGCATCTAAATTCTTTATTTTTCTTTGATATTAAATGCAACTGAATTGTACAATTCAATGTCCAAACACGCGACATACTGGCACTATTTTTAACACACTTGTACACGACGTATTGTACATAAAATGAAATCTCCTGCTCTTAAAAGGAATGATTATCTTTTTCCTTAATCCATGCCACAAAATTATTGATATTCTTATGAGAGCACCCCTTTGTGGCACTATCCATGGTCTTTGCTTGAAGATTCAAGGCCCTTTCTTTATATCTTTCATCAGTCAAAAGTTGTTCCGACTTGTTCTTAATTTCTTCCTTTCTGATTATTCCCCTTTCATCTTTGTATAATCCCAATCCAACTTCCCAGTGATCACAAATATAAGTCTGATTAAAAAACTGGTCAGCAAAATATGGCCAGCACAAGAAAGGGACTCCATTACTTACCCCTTCCACCGTAGAATTCCAACCACAGTGGCTTAAGAAACAAGCAACAGAAGGATGAGATAAGACCTTTTGCTGAGGAGCCCAACTCACTATTAGCCCACGATTTTGTACTCTATCTTGGAATCCTTCTGGCATGTTTGTTAAGGCCGACTTAATAGTACTGATATCTTGACGTACAACCCACAGGAATGGCCTATTTGTTAGCTCAAGCCCAAGAGCCACTTCTTGAAACTGATTTTCATTAAAAAGAGTGAAACTCCCAAATGCAACATAAATTACAGATTGGGATGGTTGTTGATCAAGCCATTCTAGGCAAGTAGAATCTTGCGGCCAGAAATGGCCTCTTGATTTCCCAAGGCGGTAGTAGGCCAGAAGAGGGCCTATGGGTTTACAATTTGGAATTAAGGCTAATGCTGCAGGCTCCAATTCATAAGTTGAGTTGCAGATTGACCAATCTGCCTCATTTGCTGAAATGTGGTTGTTCCTTAGATAATGAAACATAATTTTCTGTGCGGCTAAGTCACCAAGACTGGTCCATGGAAAGGCCTCAGAGTTCATTACAGGCATAGCTGGAGATAGCTGAAACATCTGTTTCTTCAAGACTCTTCCTGTAAAACAGAGTTTTGACATACATAAATTTTTTTATTGGTCAGGTTAATAACTATGGAATTGCATTTGTTCTCTAATAACTAAAGCTTCTAAATAAGGTAGTTCAGTATATTTTTAGAGCAGATAGAAGTCATTCAATTTTTATAAAAATGAATTTGAACTGCATGTGAGAAAGTGATATAGAGTATTGCCACCACTTTGTCCTAAAATGGAGCTCATGGTACTAATACAATTCACCCTATATCATCCAGAATCCACTCCAAGCCCTGTCCTTTGGGCTACCCCATTTTAAGCATGCTCCTGGATAAGAAAACCTGTAACTGTTTTAAACAACATAGTTAAAGAGTTGAGGCTTACCATCACTGTCAATGATTCCATCGTCAATCAGCTTTGGACAATTAGAAATTAAGTTCAAAATAGCAGCTGCAGCCGGGAAGAAGGCTACTCTCCTGATTTCCCACTTCTTGGCTATCTCCAAAGCCCATCCCATGCCATAATCTGCTATAACACACATAATCCTATCTCCATCTGTTTCGTTTATCTTTTCGATTAGGTCCTCCAACCTCCCAGGCATGACATTCATAATTGCTTCAGATAACTTTCCCACTTCATTTCTGTCCTCCCATGGCTCCATTCCATCTGGGATTGATACCAAATTTACACTTTCTTTTTCTTGTGTGTTTTCTGTCTCTGATAATGCTTCGACAATTCTCTTGTGATTGAATTCCGAGTTTACAAATGTCACTTTGATGCCATGTTTTACTAGGCGTAGAGAAATTTCCATCAAGGGGATAACATGGCCTTGTGCTGGATAAGGTACGGCTAGAACATGTGGAGTGGCCATTGTGAACTTTTCTTCACTCAATGAAGTTGTATTGTATTAGGAACTCTATCCTCACCCTTACTTATACAGGTGTCAATGAAAAAAAGGGCTAATTATGTCCCTTTTATAAGTGATTTTTTTTTTCTTTTTCTTTTTTTTTTTTAGGAAAAGCTACAAAATTGAATAACGCCATTTTAAACTAATTAAATAATTTAAAACGTAATTAATATGCCTAAATATCTCAAACCTCAAAAGGTAAAGAGAGAAAAACATTGTGGTATACAGTGGGGGAGGTGAAGGTGGTGGTGGTGGAGAGTAAACCGGTGGCAGAGGTGAAGGAGACGGTGGAGGAGGAGGGGGATTGGAGACCGGTGTTGGCAGTGAAGGCGGCGGAGGTGATGGCAAAGTTGGAATAAACCGACGACACTTGAAAGCACCACAATTAATCCTCTTAGACAAGAACATTTGACATTGATCATCAAATTCCGGCAGCGCCAAACACATCGGAGGCTCACCAGTAAAGAAGTTATACGAGTACGTAAAATTCTCTAGCCTTGGCAATTGACATATACTCTGTGGAATACTCCCTGTAAGCATATTATGAGCCACATGTAATTGCTTCAAACTCACCATTTCTCATTTTCATTACCGTAACGGGCATAAAAGAGCAGACATGGATGGTAGAGCTCAGCTGATATTAGAAATAATGTTTTTTTCTTCCTTTTCTTGATGTAATTAGAAAGTTAGTTTGTATAGTTAGTTGTGCCAACTGGATGTTAGTTGTTAGTTTTTTCCGCCTATTTCTTACTTCTTGTTTATTTAACGAGTCGATGTAGTGTTGAATTTTCAAGTAATAAAAATATTTTCCCTCCAAACGTGTTGCTGTTTCCAGCTCTAATATGGTATCAGAGCAATTTGCTTCCCAACTCTGATTCTCAAAATCGTTGAATCATCTTCTTCATTTTTGCTGTCATGAAAACAGAAAATAATCAAATTAATACTGATGTACATTCATCCATGAGCAAATCAGCCATTGATGAGCCTCTAGTCCTTTTTTCTTCACCATGTAGATAATCCTAGATTGGTACTGGTGTCGCAGCTGCTTACAGGAGAGAATTATGCTTCTTGGAGCCGTGCGATGACAATTGCACTTTCGGTGAAAAACAAGCTATCCTTTATTGATGGATCTATGGAGAAACCTGATGAATCGAATCCATAATTGGTTAATTCATGGATTAGAAACAAAAATATTGTCATGTCATGGATTTTGAATTTAGTTTTGAAATAAATTTCAGCTAGTATTATCTATGCATCTACAGCTCATGAGATCTGGAATGATCTCAAAGAGAGGTTTCAGCAAAACAATGGACCTCGAATTTTTCAGCTGAGAAAGGAGTTGATGAACTTAACTCAGGATCAAAATTCCATCAGTGTCTATTTCACTAAATTGAAGACCGTATGGGAAGAGTTGATCAATTTTAGACCTAACTGCAATTGTAGAAAATGCACATGTGGGGAAGTCAATGAGATGAGCAAATACCATCAAATGGAATACATTATGTCCTTTCTTATGGGATTGAATGAATCCTTTTCTCAAGCTAGGGGAAAGATTCTACTGATGGATCCCATGCCACATGTTAACAAGGTGTTTGCATTTATAGTGCAGGAGGAGAACCAGAAAAGAATGAGTACACAGACATTAGGAAATGATGCTATGTCTACTGGTGCTGCAGCGACTTTCTCGATTAGATCTGAAGCTACTAAACCAGTTATGAGTCATGGTCCTCGCTATGGCGGGTCTAGATTTGGGAATAATGCTAGCTTCAAGAGAAGAGATAAGCCATATTGTACTCATTGCAAATTCCATGGACACTCTCTTGATAAATGTTACAAAATACATGGATACCCCCCAGGATACAAACCAAGAGTCAGGGAGAATATTCAAGGTTATTCTGCAAATAATCACGTTAACCAATTGTCTATCAATCAATGCGTGGATCATCAACCCGCTGTAAGTGATTTTATATAAAATCTGAATTCAAATCAATATCAACAACTGATGAATATGCTATTAAATCATTTGGCATCAAACTCTATTGCTGCTCAGCTGAACTGGATAAATATCAGACCTCAGGAACTGCATGTATTTATCATTCCATATCTGTTGACCCTATTATTGCAACTAAAGATGTGTGGATAGTAGACTCAGGGGCTACTGAACATGTGTGTTATAATGCTGAAGCATTTGAAACCATGAGGCCAATTGAAAATGCCAGCATTACTTTGCCAAATTATACCAAAATAATTGTCAGCCTATGTGGTGAAATCAAGATGAGTCCTAATCTTATGTTGCATGATGTTTTATACGCGCCACGGTTCAAATTTAATTTGCTGTCAGTTAGTGCCTTGGCTGTTGATTCTCAACTCACATTACACTTCTCTCAGGATCATTTTTAAATTCAGGAGAATACCACCATGAGGATGATTGGCAGGGGTAGTAATATTCAAGGATTATATGTTTTTGATACTAGAGTTTTTAATTCCACTTCAAATAATTTTGCTGGAAATGTATCTGCCAATACATGGCATAACAGACTTGGACATTTGTCTTTTAAAAGGTTGGATATCTTGAGAGATCATGTTTCATGTAATGTTTCTAAGCTGAATAGACAACTTCCATGTTATATTTGTCCCATAGCTAAAAAAAGACAATTGTCTTTTGAATCACACAACAAATTATTTGATAAACCTTTTGATTTGATACATGGTGATATATGGATGCCATATCATATAGCTTCACATTTGGGACACAAGTATTTTCTGACTTTAGTAGATGATTGTTCTAGATTTACCTGGATTTATATGTTGCATCAAAAGTCTGATGCAGATGCTACTATAATACATTTTTTTAAACATGGTTACCACACAATTTGATGCCGAAATTAAGTGCTTCAGATCAAATAATGCACATGAATTGGCTTGTAAAAATTTCTTTGCTGAAAAGGGTGTTATGCATCAGTTCAGCTGTGTTGAGAGGCCACAGCAAAATTCAGTTGTTGAAAGGAAGCATCATCACTTGTTAAATGTAGCTCGAGCCTTGTTCTTTCAGTCTAGAATTCCCATTCATTACTGGTCTGAATGTGTACTAACTGCTATATACCTCATCAATAGAACTCCATCACCCATTTTAAATCACAAAACACCTTATGAAATTCTGTATGGCAAACTTGCTGATTATTCCAACCTTCGTGTCTTTGGTTGTCTAAGCTTTGCTTCCACACTTATTGCACATAGAAATAAATTTCAAAATCGTGCTAGATTAAGTGTTTTCATAGGTTATCCCTTAGGAGTTAAAGGGTTCAAACTTCTTGATGTTGCCTCAAAACATATTTTTATTTCCAGAGATGTCATTTTTCATGAAGAAACTTTTCCTTTTCATACCATAATTCAATCTGATCAAGTGCTAGATCCTTTTACTGACCTAGTGCTACCTTCCCCCACTCTATCTTCACCTATTTTTCCACCTATCAGACCTATTCATGATCATTATGAGCTAAATACACAGGATACTACTATCTCTTCTCCTCCAATTGATACACATCAATCTACTGAAACACATAACACTGAATTACCTAATCTGTTAGAATCTATCAGAACATAAAATCTTGAAGTTAGAAAGTCCACAAGATCTTTCCGACCTCCAAAATACCTCCATGATTACCGTTGTAATCTGTTATCTCATGATGATCAAAACTCCTTTCATTCTCCATATCACATAAGCAAATTTGTCTCCTATCAAAATCTACAAACTCTCACAAACACTATGCATTATCCATTTCCTCAAATTCTGAACCTCAGTTTTTCCATCAAGCAGTCAAATTCCCTCAATGGTGTGAAGCCATGAAGCTTGAATTAAAAGCCATGGAAGATAATCATACTTGGTCTATTGTGAAATTACCACCTAGAAAACACACTGTGGGATGTAGATGGATTTATAAGAACAAGTTCAAAGCTGATGGTTCACTCGAAAGGCATAAGGCACACCTTGTTGCCTAGGGGTACACCCAACAAGAAGGGCTTGATTATTTTGATACCTTCTCACCTGTAGCCAAGGCAGTTGCAATCAAGTTAATGCTTACTCTTGCAGCTCACTATGGATGGCATTTGGTTCAACTAGATGTGAATAATGCCTTTTTGAATGGTGATTTGTTTGAGGAGGTATATATGGACCTCCCACTTGGTTATCATTTGCTTAGGTCATCCAAACAGGGGGAGAAAATGGTGTGCATGTTGCATAAATCATTATATGGCCTAAAGCAGGCTTCTCTTTTCACAAAAGGCAGACTATTCTCTTTTCACAAAAGGCACATGGCTGAATTTTGTGGCATTATTAGTTTATGTGTATGATATTGTAATAATTGGACCAAATATTGAGGTGATAAATTCTTTGAAGGCCTTTCTTCACTCATTGTTCAAGCTCAAAGATCTGGGCTTTCTGAAATATTACTTGGGCATTGAAGTTGCTAGATCATCCTCTGGAATCATTATATCACAAAGACAATACACAATCCATCTCCTTGAAGACTCTAATTACCTGGATTGTAAGCCTGTTAACAGCCCCATGGATATTAAACTAACTCTCAGTCAATATGAATGGGATTTACTCCCTGATGCCTCCAATTATAGGAGGTTAATTGTGAAGCTTCTATACTTAACTTTATCACGTCCTCACATAACTTTTGTTGTGCATAAGTTGAGCCAGTATGTTTCCAACCCAAGGATGCCACACTTAAAGGTAGTTCATCACCTGCTGAGATACTTAAAGGGTCACCCTGGACAAGGACTGTGGTTTCAATCACATACAGGATCAAATAATGTCATTAACATTAGAGCATTCTCAAATGCTGATTGGGGATCTTGTATTGATACTCGAAAATCAACGACTGGGTTCTGTATTTTTGTTGGCAACTCAATGGTTTCATGGAAATCTAAAAAGCAGCCTACTATATCTCGATCTTCAGCATAGGCAAAGTACAGGGCACTTGCTTCAGCTATGAGTGAAATCATATGGATCAGACAGTTGTTGAATGATTTCCAAGCTTGTACCTCTACCCTAGCCACACTTTTTTGCGATAATCAAGCAGCCATTCAGATTGCCACCAACCCTGTATTTCACGAGCGAACAAAACATATAAATGTTGATTGTCACGTCATGTGACAAGATTAATTCTGGGATTATCAAGCTCCTTCCAGTCCGTTCAAGATATTAACTTACAAACCTCTTCACCAAGCCATTGCCTCCATCTTTAGCTCAATTACTATCCAAGATGTGCATAAAAGACATTTATTGCACATCTTGAGGGGGAGTATTAGAAATAATGTTTTTTTTCTTCCTTTTCTTGATGTAATTAGAAAGTTAGTTTGTATAGTTAGTTGTGCCAGCTGGATATTAGTTGTTAGTTTTTTCCGCCTATTTCTTACTTCATGTTTATTTAACCAGTCGATGTAGTGTTGAATTTTCAAGTAATGAAAATATTTTTCCCTCCAAACGTGTTGCTATTTCCAACTCCAATAGCTGACAGAAAAACTTTGATGTCAGGACGGCGCCACCGCTGTATCCGGGACAGCAACCTACTAAGCATATATCGGCGCATCTCTCCACCTATGTCGACTACTGGGACTTTCTCCAAGTCTATGACAACTCCACCATCTGTCGCAACTCCTTCACAGCCATAGTACCAGCCCCCTCTGGGTAGACCGGCATTGCCAACTACCAAGAAGGGCAGAGGCCGACTTCGTGGTTCCAACAAGAAGCAATAAGGGTAACTATTTGTAAATGCCCTTTGTTTCTCTGAAGCTATGTATGTAAATCTAAATATACTAGATGAGGTTTAAATTAAATTTATAGATGAATCTTTGATTGAAAAATCAAATCTTTGTAGTGGGATGTATTCTATGGAAGAATTTAAGATGGTTCAAATGCAAAATGGAAATTTGTTTGTTGGATATATGTCAGAACGAGAAGATTAGTAGACAGATGCTTTTCTAAATGGGGTTTAAATTAAATTAATTGATGAATGTTTGATTGAAAAATTAAATCTTAACATGAATGTGATATATAAAATCATGCGGGAACTTGCTTGAAAAAAAAAAGCATTTGGAATTGTCTTTCTAATTTGCATCATTTCAGGTTTTTAGTCTTTGTTTTAACATTTTTTATATTCTATCTCTATGTAAGCGAGCCTCCTGGATTTAGGATTTTGCAGCTAAAAAGATGAAAGGAAGTAAAATTTTTTTTATCGTGTAACTGTTTGACAAAAAAGAAGTTTTAAGTGTCTGAATTTAAGAAGTCTTAACTGTATGAAGAAAAAAGATTATCTTCCGTCCACACTAAAATGAGCAATGCTATTCGTAAGAATCTAGAAGTCTCAAGATGGATAGGCCGACCAGATTCGTGAAAATCGGCCCAATTCGACTCGGGACCGCGGGCCGACCTGTGACCCGAGCGGGCGGTTCACGAGTCAAGGAGGTGTGACCCGCGGGCTTCGTGGGTTGCACCTTCACGGGCCGCCGTTAACCGTGACCTGTGAAAAAAAAAATTAAATATTATAGTTAAGTAGGTGCCAACCTAATTGAGATGTATTTAAACTATAAATTATAGTAAAAGTAGGTACCAACTTAGTTAGGATGTACTT
>CAIGRR010360424.1:0-26962 GCA_903798365.1 Fraxinus sp. 1973-6204
TTACGGCATGCATTTAAGACATGCCGTAAATAGTCATGTTTACGGCATACCTTATATGCACGCCGTAAACGTGTGCCGTAAAAAATAACATTTGTTGTAGTGGTTCCTACAGAGGAACATGTTGACAATCTGCTTGCTCAATCTCTCCATATTTAGTCCTCTTAGACGTTACCAGATTACAAAATGAAAAATTGAACCTTGCTCCTTACACATTTTCCAGACTCCTCTACATGCCAGTTGAGGGAAGTTATCGCCTTCTTCATGCCCTTAAAACAAAGGCATCGACGTTCTTTTGGTCACCAGCCCTCATTTCTTCCCAATGATATTCCATCGGGAATGAATCGGAATGAAGTAAGATCAATTCAAACATTGTGATATTTTGCACGGTATTCTGAGAATGTCTCACTTCTTGAGTATTATATGATGTTACTGTGAATTATTAAATGATATGAACTCGATTTTTGATAAATATGTATAAATGAAAAGGTATAATCATTTTCAAAATTCTTTACTCACTGAGCTATTAATTCGTATATTTTTCCACGATTTTTCTTGTCAAGCAGCAATTGAGTTTTGGTAGCCTTGAAGGGGCCTGTTGATTTTGGAGCCACAACCACATGATATATTTAGGCCATCGTGTCCTATAGGACAGAGATAAAGAGAGAGGGGTGGGGGTGGGAATTAAAAAGTTCATTGAGTAATCCCTTGAATCTAGATTTTACATGAAAGCAGAATCATATGTCTACAAAAGCAACCTTTTGATCTAACCATACCAAAAGTAAACCTCAATCAATGTTTAGTGAAAATTCACTTCCAACCAAAATTTCACAGAATAATGTCATCAGTTCACTAATCATCAGAGACTTTCATAAGGCCATTTCCACAGAAAAAGTCAAAAAATGGATGCCCAAAAATGCAATTATTCTCAGAAGAACTTGGACTGCTAGGAGTGGAATTCTCAGCACTGTTAGGGCTTCCTGTTTTTGCACGTAAAATGCCAGTTGGGTGTACTGGGAATAAATCCAATGTTTCTTGATTAGACCACTTTTTGTTGGAAATGACATCAAACTCCTCGTTTCTGCTTCTGGGATGAATGACTTTGTCCTTGTTTTTTCCAATGTTTTCTGGGATTATTCTGGTATTGAATCCTCCAGGTAGTGACACGGGCATCTTTGAGTACTGCGAATAGAACCCTAAATCACTCTGAGGTGGTTGTACATAATATGGACTGCAGACAACTGAAAACCATAAAACTTTTAGTTAATTAAAAAGCAATCACATGCTAAATTACAAATAAACAACTTCAAAAGACTTGTTCCTGATAAACTATATCCTTTATAACTACTAAGAATTCAAGTTATAAGTCTGATAAAGTTTTGAGTAATGCTATTTATCATCGTACAATATCCATCATATTTCTCTCTATCTCAACCCCCCTCCCCCTCCCCCTCTACTATCAACTAACCGCAATCCTCCTTTACCAAAGTTGAAAACTGGGTACAAAAAAAAGCGGAGTTCTATAAAATGGAGTAAATATATATGATTCTGGTATAGTGGAAAACCTGAGGTTGTGTGAAGAAAACAATTGATAGATGAACGACAAGATATAACGTAGCAAGATCCTTAACAACTGTTTATGATCCTTTGATCATAAAGATTTTTCACAAAGCTATCTAAAACCTAGACAGAATTATACCAAAAATGCATTAAAAAATGGAGTAAATATAAACAAATACCATTTTGGTATGTAGGAAAAACTGGGGTAGTGTGAAGAAAGCGATTTAAATAAGCAATATTCTCCTGTTTCTGCTTCTGTCTCTGTCTTGCCTTGTGATTCTGAAACCAATAGAAAACATTCTTCCCTTGAATATGACCATAAACCCTAAGCTTTTCAGTAATCTGCTGAATCTGTTCTGCACTTGGAGTCCTTAATCCCTGCATATACAAACTCTCGAGCATATTTATTTGCTCTTTTGTGGGATTCCATCTTGACCCTGAAGATGTACTATTACTGCAAAGATTTTCGCCCTCCATTGTTAAATGTTAATAATATAAAATATTTGCAAATGGAAAAATTTACTGCAGGTTTCGTTTAAGCGTTGTTTATGTAGGATTTATAGGGATAAGGGAAAGTTAATTACCCTAGAAATCAGCCAATCATGTCTACATATATATGCGTGTAATTATGCATACAAAGAGATAAAGAGTCAAACAAGAAACTGATAAAACACACACACACACATATACGTATAGAGAGAGAGGAAGGGTGGGGGGGGTAATTTAACTTGCATGCGTATAGTTTTTGGTGCATAACATCGCTGAAAACATGGTAGATAGCAGCTGTTGTAGATTATGTGACTGCATGCAGAAAAAGACTAAAGTAACCCTACCCCTATAGGGGACTTGTCTTGGGAATGAAAGATGGTTTGGTGAGTAAATTTGAGATATTACCAGGGGAGAGGAGAGGAGGAGGGGTATTTGGGGGAATGAGAGGAAAAAACTGGCTGTTGGGTTTTAAGGGTATAGGGACTAGGCTTTGGAAACTGAAGAAAAATGTGCAGTGAGTAGTGTGTGTAGAGAGAGAGAGAGAGAGATTTGATTAAGTAAAATTGCTTTGAGATTTGAGAATTGGTTTTGCTTCGAGATTCATTGCGATTAGGCTCCTGCACACGTTACTTAACTTTGTTGGGTTATGAATTGGAATTGCTTTCTTTGAAAAACATAAAAAGACAAATCAGATATGTACAGGATTCTTGAAAAATGAAATTACATAGGCATGAGATAGATGTATACATGAGTTAGTGGTGTCAAAACATATCACATTGTCGAAGTTCTTAAGCTGACAAAATTTTAGACGACACACCTAGAAAATGTTCGTGTTGGGCCAAGGTTGACAACCTCAAAGTCCGCATGTCCGGTTAACACTTGTAATTCCGATCTAACATTGACATATTGAAGTTGCGTTCTTTCTTTAGTACTATATCTTTTTTGTAACTACCTTATTTGTCAAAGCTTATAATAATGTATAAAATTCTCACATATTTTATAAAATTCACAAATTTTAAATACTTAATCATATATTTTCTTTAAAACTCGCTGCTGATGAGCAATTATAAGATGTAATCACATTCTTTAGGACTCACTAAGTTGTTTGGCTAAATACCCGAAAAAAAAGTTGGCTTAGTGGCAAGTGAATTTTATAATTGCATATCCATTGACAACTTTCACTTAAATAATCAACATTCTTGTTATACAAGTACATATTTTTTTAACATAAAACTTTGTCAAACAACACTTGGCGTGACACCATTGGAAGATGAAAAAAAAGAGGCCAATCAAGTTCCACCACGTCAGCATCAGTATCAATTCTGTTAAAATGTATGTACTTGGGACTTGGGAGTCTTGGAGCTTTATTGAATAATCAATCAATTCAATTTTTATAAATAAAATAATAATAATAATTTATTTATCAAGTTGTCGTGGCACTGTCAAATGCTAATTCAGTTGTATAGACTGCCCATATCCATATGCATTATATAATCAAACATTAAAGACACAGCAGTCTGCTAAATAGGCAAATAAGGCATCTTTATTCTAAAGAGTATTCAGAATCAAGAATTCTTCTTTCCCACTCGAATACATGCGAGATTTTCTCGTCTTCAAGTGAGAGAAAATGCAAACAAAATGATTTTCGTCCAAGAATATTTGAAATTACCACCAGAAGTTGTTCGCAGGAATGAATTTCATCGATTTTCTTCACTCTGTCGACCTCAATGGAAAGATCTCTGCACGGCCGGAAAAATGACCTGTGCAAAATAGTATGAAGTTTCTATTAGCATTCAGCAGCACACACTAGGTAGTAATTGTTATTCACGAGCAATTTATCAATGTAATGTGAAGCTAAGAACAAGTTTGGCTAGCCTAAAGAAAGTAACATAGCTTTAATCCTTAACTTTTTACTTTTTCGGCAAAATATATTTCAGCAAAGAAAATTACTTAAAAGTAGCTTTTAGGCTTAAGACATTTTGGGCTAAGCTTAAAAGTTACTTAAAGCAGTTCTAAAATATTTTTTTTTAGGCTTAGCCAAACATGCTCCAAGTAGCAAGGAATCGAGAGCTTGGGTAAGAGCGATATAAAAACATGAAGTAAAAATCAACTTCCATGAAAACTAGTGAATTGTGTCTACAGTTCTACTATTTCAACATGAGAAAATGGTTTAAGATTTTGCAAACTTCTGCTGAAAGAGAACAAATACTTTTCAGTGCATTTTAAGCTGAAAACTCAATTGAAAGAATGGACCTTGACATCAAAGTATCTAATTGCAACCCTTCAGTTTTACTCCACAATGTTGGCCAGGCTTAAGCAAGAAAAAGCCAACTGAACACCCCTAATTATCCCCAACCCAGATACTCTAGGAGCTGTTTTATCAAGAAAATAATGCTAGAATGAATTATGACGACACCACCACTAGAATGACCGCTATACTTCCTTTTGGGAGGGGGACTCGAATGGAAAAGTGAAGGGGGTGCCAAGTACATTTACCATCTCCAGGCCGGATTAGCTTCGGCAGGACAGCGAATCTTCGATAAAAGCGATGACAAAGATATCCCAAGACCAAGTGAAAATTCCATATCTAGTAAATAGAAAGAACATAGTAAAAATGAGTCATTTGCCAGAGATAAGTAGCTAAACAAATCCCAATACAAAAAGTCAACGGGATATAGAACCGAAGGTACAAAAATGTAAAAATTCTCTCTATTACAGCCAGGATGTTGGACTTGCAGTTCAATATCAAACATGAAATTAAAAGACGACGATGCTTGTATGTCCGATGTTTGCCATTATGGGCATACATGGAAGCATGCCATAGTGGGTGCTATTAAATCTGCCCTCCTAGTTTATCTTTTAAAGTCATGAAGGGCCTTTGACATTCTGTTTCAAGCCAAAAAAATTCAATTTAGCCACCCTGAGTAGTCCAAATTCGTAGATGTCAATACAAACTTAATTTAATCGTCCATGTATTGTTAAATATTCATTCCATATTTAGGTGCTACTAACGTAATCAGGCCAATCCTATTTCGTCAAAAGATAGGGCATGTAAGCATATGAAAAGGCTAAATTCCTAAAATAATTAAAAAAAGTTTCTACATCAGCTCAAGCATCCAGAATTCTGGAAAAGGAAACCGTGGATAGTTATCTTGACACACAATCTGTAGAGTTAGTCCTTTAAGAAACCTGGGAAAGGAGTTGAGCATAACATAATTAGCTGATAAATTGCTAAATCATAGAAAAAGTGTACCTATGGAGGAGGAACCAGGAAGAAGCAGAAGACACAGTGCAGAGACAACTGATGGAAGCAATCTATGGTTTACGCCCAGCAACTGTTGCAGATAAAAAATTGATGCAGCTAATATATCTCTACAGCTATGATCAACCTCGTTTTCTCCAATTCTTTTCTCGTGGCATTCTAACAGAGACTGCAAATTGTTGATGTTTGATCCCTCCAAAAAATTATCAGTGTTAAATTTACATAATTTATATGAAATCTTTCCAAGGATCACTGAAGCAGTCAACCATCGCAAAAGCTTTGATACAAGAGAATCTTCAGGTTCTTCTTTCTCTGACAATGCTGTCATACAGTAATCAGATTCTTCAGGCTGGAGCTCTTTTGTTGACTCCGACTGGATGGCAGTATTAACTGCCCAGATTAAGAATTTAGACAGCTTTTCCTGTTCCTGCAAAAAGCATATAAAAAAATGCATAATTTTACGGAATTAGATATTTATTAAGGTCTATATGAAGCATGCTCACCATGCCAAAAAGAAATGAGGAAGAAACTCTCATATATTAAAGACTAAATAACAAAACTATATCAAGTTCGCAAAATAATGTACTGGAATTTCTCCCTTGCCAGTCATAGATTTCCATGAAATTGCATAAAAAACTATTTTAACATAAGTGCAGGAACATCAATCAAATGATAACGGAGGCTAAGATAATAATAAATAAAGAGAAGTTGGAATCAGAAATGCGGAATAGTTTTTAAAGAATTGAGATCTGTGAATAGGGAATTTTCCATAGATTGGCTAACATGCATAAAATGCTAGATCATGTTGGACAGGTAAATGTAAAGAGAAGAATTTAGCGGAAGTGTGTAAAAGTAAATGAACTTGCTTGATTTTCAAAACAGTATATTGCTTTAGAGAATCACTGGATAGTGATGTAAATCTGAATAAAAATGGGGTGTTCAAAGAAAGAAAGACCCAACGAACAAGATATCAATATCACTTGTCCATAAGGGAACAAAAATAAATGAATAATAACGAGGGTTCTGTTAGTGCCTCTGAAAAAGAATTTTGATGCTAAATAAAAATAGGGTTTGAAGAAAGAAAGACACAACAAGCAATATATCAATATTACTTGTCCACAAGGGAACGAGATAAATGAATAACAAGGGTTCTGTTGGTGTTTCTAAATAGGAACTTTGATGGTTCCTTATATACAGTATTCTTCCACGCGATCGTTCACTTCAGAGCTTCATTATGTCATTCGCCAAGTTGAATACATATTTTCAGAACTAACTGAGGACTAATGATAATCTACATAAAGCTCGCTCATATAGATTTCGATAAAAGCAGCATCTTATCAATTAGAGAGAACGACAAAGAAACAGAGGACAAGGTGCCCCAAACAAGAAATACAAGAACAAAATATATTAGGAAATGAAATGAGCATACGACCACGATAAAGGTCTACCAAATAATTACAGGAATTAGAAAATGGAAGTGTTTCCTTCGTTTAGTCAAATAATCAGCATTACATATCAGACAAAGAAGCAGAAAAAAGAGATATGATACATGCACGATATCAGACAAATAAATACAAGCCATTGACGGTCTTAAAACATTCAATTAGCAACACATCAATTAGTGTACGAAAATTCTATTAAACAGAATCATTAGGCATTGCCAGCTTCAAAGATGGAAAGTGTATGCTATATGTAGATAAACAAATATATAGAGAGAATGACAGATACCATGCCCATAATAGTGATTCGAGGAATACTCATGAGCACAGCTTTTAGTCCCAACACTGCACAAGGACTATGCTTCTTTTTGGTGCATACATCAATAGCTTCACACATCTGAAATAATCCTTCATCTGACAAGGTGAAATGTGGTTGATATACTTTCCTCTTCTGCGATATCTTCAGCACTAACGTTAATATTTGCAGAATTGAGTTGACTGTGCTTTGCTCTTTCACAAGTTCACCATCACCAACTAAAAGTTTGTATAAATGAAATGAAAGTTCTGAAAACTGCTCCAGAGCATACTTTTGCAACCATTCCACAATATTTCTGGCTGAAGTAAGATCATTTACCATCTAGATTTGGAAAATAAATCAGAGTAAAAAAAAAAATGCATTTCAGTTGCGCCTATGCTTTCACAATATGGAGATTTCCAAAGGAACAGGTAAAGGATAAAAGGAACATAGGCTAACAATATGAATAACTTCAAAACTTATCTTTATTGTGACAGTTTTTTATGCCGCAATAAAGCACAATGATCAGATGTCTACTATACAGAAGTAAACATCATGTGTAAAAATTAAAATGATAACATTTGATTCCATCGTGTTCTTAGAAGCGGCATGCATAAACATCCTCTCACATAGCGGGGTAATATCTAAGAAAATAGAGTTTAATATAATAATAAATCCATGATAAATTGACTTACACTGAAGCACTTAATAGTATTTTTTAGTATGTTTAGTTATTTTTGATCACGTTAAAAACATGTTTGTTTCGGATTAAAATCAGATTTCTAAGTCAAAGTCAAACAATCAATATTAACCACATCTTTCATGGTCCCACAACTTTTCAACCACGCATTTCAAAAAATTCTATCACAATTTACTAAAAATCTAATTTTAATCCCCACCAAACCCCCACTAAATCAACTTTTAACTCATACACGGAACAAATTTTACCATAATAAACAAAGAGAAAAGGAGGTTAAAACATGAGTTTTTCTCATTAGCAAATCCTTTTAAGCCATTATGTGAGATACAAATTTGACCCTTTCTAAAAGGTTTGAAAAAATCAAATTGGTTGCAACCACCAGAAGCGATATCAAATTTAAGCTATACAAATAGGGGATTGCATTGCTTGAAACCTTCTTAGTTCTAAGCAAGACATACTCCAACCATCTCAGTCAACATTCTCTTAATCTATTCTTAATAGGTTGCACCTTCTTTTTCACATACATAGGCAGTATTTTGTCCTTTTGAGCCCGACATTCAAGTATCATAAAAAAATTGGGGCAAAAAGCATTGGAGGTCACTCAAGTTTTGAAAAAATATCATTTCATCTCTTGAGTTTTTTTATTACATATTTAGTCAGCCCAGTTTCCATACAATTTCAGTTCATTGCTGATTAACCATTTTGTCAGAAATAACATGATGCGGGTTAGCGGAATTTACACGTGGACAACATTAACCGTTATACATAGAATCTTGAGATATATGGTGTCACTTATCCCAATTGACCATATGTAATTAAAAACAATAGTTCTTTGGGAGCACACGATCCTCTATTTTGAATTGCCATTATACTTATTCGTGTTGTGACTAAAAGAACATTGATGACTTAGTTCTATCTATACTTAAAAGAGATCTATTAATGGCTTTGCATGGGAAAGGTAACCAAAACTGTATAGTTAGCATACAAGCAGAGCACTAGACCATAATCAAAGAAACGGAAGGGAAGGGGAAAAAAGTTGAGACCCCTGTTTTGCATTTTGGTGTTGGCAACAGATATTAAAAATGGTGAACACAAAGGAAAATGTAAGGAAAGTGACAAAACAAAACAAAGAAAACCAATACCTCCAGTATTATAGGCAATTGTGTTAATATACAATTTTTCCTGTCTTCGCATTCTTTCCAGCATAATGATGAGACAATAGATGACAACCATAATATCAGGCCACAGTGTTCAACTAAGAACCGGGTCATTTTGTGTAGTTTGACGGCCTTCCTTACTATCTGCAGCATGCACCATTCATTCAAATTCAGATCTTCACAGAAGGTAGCTTGTTACAGAAATGGCATAATAAATGAGAACCCAATTAAATGACATGCAAACTTCACCTAGAGAGAAATGAAGGAAAGGGATAAGCCAATCCTAAATAAAAATGTCAGAGCATAATGCACCTAGAAGGATGTCAAACCCAATAAAGAATCGAAGCCCGACTTTCGAAATGAAAAAATGAGAATCTCATGGTTCAGGGGTAAAATAGGCAGTTACTATTTATCCATGGCACACCTTAAGGAGTTTCAATATCCATGAAAACAAAAGAATCAATAAAAAGAAGTTTGTCCTAAAGAAATCCATATTACTCTTTTTTGTGGAAGGAAAGAAACTTCTACTAGTACAACATGCCCCCTAACTGCAGAAAAAATAAAATTCAGAATAGATATGTTTAGTTGCTTTACTGGATATGAATATAAGACTAAGAGCATGTTTGCCTAAGCAAAAAGTATTTGTACTTCAAAGAAAAGTAAGGATAGACTTATTATTAAAAGTAAGTTTTTGAACTAAAAGTTACTTTTACATTTTTTCAGTAAACGTGATGGGGAAAAAGTTACCTAAAAGTAACATTTAGCCTTAGACATATGTTTGTCTAAACTTTAAAGTTACTTTACCTTTTTATAGGCTTAGCAAAACATGTTTTAAGTTCAAGAAGTCTACCAAATAACAGAAAATTATGAAGTTAATGTAGCATCATCCTGATTAAGAGAAATCACAATGATAGTATAATAAAGAACATGGAACTATGATGCACCAACACGGACACGTGTGTCCGACACGATACTTGTTGGCATATCCCACACATGATTTTTCAAAAAAAGTATTGACACGACACATCGTCAACACGTAGATTAAATTCTTTAGAATTCTTCATTTCTATAGTATAAATTTAATTTTGCACTTGTTATTATTATTATTATTTTTTTTTGTTGAAATCTTGTAAATATGAGTACCTATTTGTTATTTATTAAAAACTTTTGAGTTAAATATTAAAAAGGAAAAATGATTATGGTAGAGTGTTTGAGGAATGTCGGTATCGACACGTGTCGGATATGAACACGTTACCCTAGTTAAGTGTCCGTGTTGAAAAGACATGGAGGAAGTCTGGCTCCAATATATTCTACCTCAAATTTAAGATGATTATATTGACTACCCAAGGGAGATAAAAATTACGACTACAATCAAGAAGTTAATAATTACTATAACTAACTGTTTCATAAGATAAACAAGGTTACTTTCTCTTTTTTACAATTAAATATCATGCATACGAGAGAGTCCATGTACATGCAACAACTTTATTAAAGGAAACTTTTCCAAATGAGACGTCATTCTAGAATCTTCTTTGATTCCATTAGTTCAAATGAAAATTATAACCAGCAAATAATCTAGAACCTTAATGTCGCCTTAATCCCAAAATCAAGTGCATCCAATTGTATTGAGTCATCAAAACCAGGCAAAATGTTAGTATCCATACATAACCTACCCCCTTAACGGTTTGGCTGGATAAAATATCTTTATGGCAAAACTGCTGTGTCTTTTGCTTCGGTAAAAGAAGAGCTTATTAGTAGAAGAGGAGAATTATATCATGAAGAGACAAAATACCAGATGCCTGACAAGTTTAAGGTCTAAGTGTCATATTGACATGTTTCAATAAACTGACACCATTTGCACCCTTCTATGCATTTATAGTAGCTATCATTTTAACTCAGAAGCGACACAGGATAAATAAAATCAACACGGTAGAGGATTCAAGATAAATGTAGTAGAAAATGACTTGATAACTTTTGATAATTCATGCAGAATAAAAGGTATCTGCATGCATGTCTATGCACAGGTAAAGAGAGAATTTTACATAGCACAATTCACCTGAATAATAAGTTCCTTTGACATGTTATCTGAAAGAGGAGATCCGTAAAAACTCATAAGCATTTCAAAAGTGGAGTTTCTGATATATATTTGCGCATCATCATCTGTATTTAGCCCAGCATACAAAAGCCGAAGTATCCATAGCCTGTCTGTTTTGAAATTAACAGAGCTACTCCAGAAAAAACTCTGGAATAATGGTATGGTCTGTCATATAATTTAAGGAAACAACAGAAGAGGCAAGCATATAAGAGTAAATTTCAGTAGAAGCAAATTGCATTAAGAAATAGATGAAATAGAATTTTCAACCATATACCTTCATGTTCACACTAGAACAATGCATAAGATTTTTGCTTATGGTAGAATAATTGTCATGTGATGGGTCCAGTAAAACAAAAGAAGCCTCTGCAACGAATACAGCAGTTATGGAAGGAATCCTCTGCCATGGTTCTTCTATACCATTTTGCAAATATGACAATAAAAGTCGAAGTCGGGTCACATCTTTCCTCTTCTGACATTTCTGCAATCAATGATTTGAACATTTCAAATCATTAGAACTCTATTCACATACATCCACAAGGAATATAGTCTACAAGATATACAAGTATTAACTGTGTCCTTTGGTATAAAAAAAGGATCTCTTTTTCAAAAAAAATTTCTTTCTTTTCTAAAGGTAAGCCTCTCACATGCTATATTTAGCTAATGATTTTCTAATCTTACAACATGATAGACAAAGTAAGATGTGGAATATAATTTTCTTGACGTTGAAACATATGGATTATGGATGTTGATGACTAATCAGATAAAAATAGCATATGTAACATATGTTCAACAGTCTTAACCCATTACAAATCAATATTCCAAAGTTTGGCCATGAGAATGAATGAAGTCTTGATGCACATATTGTTCCATACTTTGTGTAGCAAGAAAAATATTTTCACAAGATATCATTTCAAATCATATTCATGGGTTTGAGGCATTCTCTCTTTTATGGAGTTGTCATATTATATAGTGTAGCAAGTCAAGATCAACGCTGGAAAGTGGATTCAAATGGCTAAATTTGGTAACCTTAAAGCAAAAATTTAAAATAACTCAGGTCAAGGGCATTAAGATGACTGATGATGAATATGTGAGCTGGAAAAAAAAATGCTCATGTGAGGATTTGGGGTGTCTGGGTGGCATGGTAGACGGTCAGACAATTTAAACAAAGTAACACCCAACAATATCAACTAGGTTATCAGATTACGAATAGTGAAAAAAAAATAGGAAACTTGGGGGGAAAAACTTGAATTCTAAGGCATGACACTTGTGAATTTCTTTAAGTTGATTTAAAATAAAGATAGTACATGGACAACTAAGGTTTTAAGATGCTTTTGACTTCAATAGGGATTTAAGTTTGTTTCTCTGCTTCATGAACCACAAAATTGAGCTACTATATATATAGATCAACTAAAAGTCCATAATTGGAGATAAAAAGAAACTTAAGCAAAACTATGTTTATACATCCTTTTGATGGAATTTGTTGTTACTGCGCAACACCTGCAGTTAAAAAGTATCTCATTTGTGGACAGCACTAGCTCTTCCATTGTAATTCTCTATTGTGAATGAACCTGTTTACTTATAAAAATTTGAACTGGAAACTTGTAAAGTGAATGTTTAGACCTAAGCAAGACGCGCAAGAAATAAAACATATTCACATACTAGATTGAGGGAAATTTGAGTGTGGAAATTTTTAGTGACAACTGTTTCCATATAGAACTTCAAAACATATTTTACCGGGCTTATCCATGCTCAACAATTATTTATTTCAGCAAGTAAAAAAATATAACTACCTCCAGTGCAGTTTTGAATTTTGATAGTGCTTCATAAGCCAATTTCCTCATATCAATATCCGGTGAAGATACACTGACAAATGTAACTGCAAGCAAGCCCAAACTAGCAAACTCAACGGGTTCAATATAACCCATTGACAGACAGTGAACCGAGAAGCGCAGGATGAATACAGGATCATACATTTGCATTTTATCAACGGTCACAGAATAGTCCTGCAGAGTATCACCAACAATTTATTGACAAGAAAAGTCGTGAAAGGATAGTAGCTTTCCATTTAGGAGGGAAAAAAATAATGAGAACAAGAAATGGCAAATAAGTCTGACCTTAATATAATAGTCAGTGCCATGAGCTTGCCAAAAATGTACCTCATTTGGTACCTCATTGACAGATCTATCGTAAGGAAAATAAAGCACGGTTTGTGCACACAACTTGGGGTCAACAGGAACATTCTCTCTAAATTGATTTCTTCTGCGATCTTCAAAGGCTTCAATATCAGTCGTGCTCAAAGAAGCTATGCCCCGGTCCTGTTCCCTTTCATTTCTCACTTTTAAAGCAACAACTCCCCATAGATAATCCATTTTAGCAATAGTTCCAGTGCTTGACTTATCACCAGACTCAATTTCAATCATTAGACTATATATTTCTAAATCAACTTCAGAAAGTGTTGCCCCATATGAAGACAAAAGCAAATGAAGCAATTCCTTTGAATTTATGCCAGTGTCTCCTCCACCATTAACTTCGCTTTGGTGAGCGTTGATGCGGAAAAGCACCCTGACCAACTTAATAAGTTCTAGCTTCTTTAAATTGAGCTGAGATGATGTCATATTACTTCTCCTGTTGAGTGTATCAGTGTGAGAAATAACAAGTGATCTTAACATGCTCTGCATAGGAGTAAAAACCAAGCCAAACTGAGTAGAACTATATGATTTGCAGGACAAATGAATTGTTTTCGTGAATTGGGAGTGAGCAAGCAAAAGCTGGAGTAGTGTAATGCAAGAGAAATTCCCCTGAGATAAAGAAGTAAGAACACTTCGCAGCATCTGCAGTGTTGCAGGGTCCTCAAACCTATAGAGAAGAAATGACTTGCCAAATAATTCTATGAATGCAAGTGAATCCAACCTGATAAGGTAATCATACATCGATGCTGTCAGATCCGAAACAGTTCTTATTATGAAGACTTCCAAAAATCTTAACAAAGAAATGTTCTTGTCTTCTAATTGTTTGGAATGATCAATGTCTCCAGGGAATTTCTTGACAAGCAACATCCAGGAATGAATCAATAAACTTATGAACCGGATTCTTGACTTATCTAGGACATCAGAGGTAACTTCCAACGAAATCATCTTTGTTACTCCTTTATCCAGCCAAGACTGGGGTTGATTGTAATCAGGAAATAATAGCATCCTACAAAATTTTATCTTTGCAACAGCTCTATTCACAAAATTTAAAGATTGCTTAAGTGAATCAAACTCAATTTGACCATGATCACAGCCCAACAGATCATCATTTGCACTCACATATGGGCAGACAGAATCAAACAGAGTCAATCTCCTTTCCAGCTTCAACGAATCCCCACTTGACACAAGGTAGTCTTTCACCAAAAAAATTGATTTTACAAGAAGACTATTGAAGAAAAGATTCAAGTATTCTTCCTTCGATAAAGGAAAGGATTCATCAAGTCCTATTTCAAAAATCTCCTTGCAGACAAAGCTGTTCCAGTTTGAGAAACCATCCAAGAGTCTCCTCCCATAGAAAGAAGTTATATATTCCAAGTGCTTGTATAACTGGCCCCCAAATTTTAAAACAAATGAATTTAAGAACAAGAAGACCATGGGAAGATGCATTACTACTTCGTCATCAGAAAATAGGTCCAAACAAGTTTCTGACATTGACTCGGCCTTTAGAAGCAAAGGTTTATTTGGTATTTCAGAAATCATGTGTCCAAAGACAGATAGATGCAGGGGGCTTATTTCAGAAATAAGAAATAATAACTCAGATTTCGTTTTGTTAATCCTGTGCAAGCAATGAGAAAGCAGATTTACAGGAGTACTTGCTATAACTCTTGACAAAACCATAATAGAGCGGAGACACGGATTTTGCATAACTTTATGCATTTTTTTAACAACCTTGACAGCTTTTAGAAGACATGTATCGGCAACGTCTAGTTCAAAATGAATGGCAATCCCATATACTTGAAAAAAAATTTCCTCAAACAGGGGAACGTCAAAACTTTTTTCGTTTATTCCACCAAATAAATTGAATTCTGTACTTTCTAAGAATGGTTGCCACATGTGCCCCAACAGAAAATCAAAAGCCCAACCAGCAATATGTAAACCAACAGAAAGAGCTGAATTTTTTGATGACAGACAAAAAGCCACGTCATGGAAATCAATCCTGGAGAACAGCCACTTTACCAGTTCAAGCAGCTCAAAGGGAGATATGAAGCGAATCAAAGTGTGCAACGAATAAAATATAGGGAGCAGAGGCTTGAAGTCCTTTGTTTTGATACATTCATCAAAGTTATTCTTAAATGTCAGAAACAGTTTCTGTGCTAGGCCTTTGAATGCCTTTGCCATCCTCTTATTAGCATGACTATCCTCCAATTGAGATCTTTGACAATTGCAACTAGAAAACAAAAGCTCGCAAGTTGCTCCTAATAAATTTAGGAGATGATGGTTCATCATATGAACTCCTTGTTTAGCTACTTGTAGAAGTATTTCCGAAGTATCCCCAAAAACTGAATCCGAACAATCTACATTATCAGAAAAAGGCCATTCCAGTAATGCTGTCACTGAAGGATGATTAAAGATAATTTCTGCAACCTCTGCAGCATACTGCAGTTGTAAAGGAGCCTGAGCATAAGCTGAAGAAAAATTATTTGTATTTTCAACAAATATTTGTTTCAGTGTGTGCTCTGCAAGAGTAAAGCACACTTCAGAAAGCTTCTCAAGTTCATCCAATGGTCTAGCAATGTAGGATGATTTTGCCTGATTGATCCAGAAAAGTAAGTTGCAGAAAGAAGAAATCAAAATATCAGGAGGCATCTCAGATAGTTTAGCCAGAAGAAGGTTTTGCAGCTTCGGGTGCTCGAACAAATGTGTATCCCTGCTGTGTGCAATGGCTGAAAAGAGCACATAAAATGGTGCATTTTCTAAATAGAGAGAAAATGCAGCGGAAGCGGCTTCCATTGAATCGAGATCAACTTTACGAATCATCTCATCATTTCTTTCTTCACCATGCACTCTAACACTTTCCAGACCAGCAGTGAACATTTCAGGCCACAATTTAGAAACGTCAGTAAGAAAACTTGATTGAAGAAAAAATATAGACGACAAGACTAAGAAAGTGGACTCAAGTAAGTTATTTGCAATAGATATGACTGACGGGAAATTCCATAATATCTCAGAAGGTGACGTGCACATCATTGAAAAGGAAAACCCCAGAGTTAATCCAACCAATCCAATACCATACTCGCTATTCATAATTCTTTTAACATCCCCGAGAGAACTGACAAAGGAACTGTCAGAATGCATAACTTCCCCAAGAATTGAAGAAATTTTATATGTTTGTTGCTGAAGAATAGTTCGTGAAAAAAGCAATAAGGTCGTCAACGGCCTCCACTCACACGGGCAGGCCGAAAGATCGAATACATCAACCTTGCTGCTAGAACTCTCCAACTTCTCAGACAACAATCGATCAATTAGAAACGATAATGGGCCAGCATCTACCTAGCCAAGTTCAATTACTAAATTTTGTCAGTGTATCAATGAATGAACGTTCATACAGAATCATGTAGGGAAAGTAAACCAAGGACAAAAGTAAATAGCATAAAGAAAGAAAGATATAATGCTACCTGAGTATCCATTATATATTTGATTGTGCAACACGCGTACAACGATATCAGTGTCTTTTGGGGTAATGTGAAGGCACCAGAGCCAGAACTAAGCAAGCGCAGGCACTTCTCCAAGATACAAATAATGAAAGGGCTAAATTCAGGAATTAAATCTGCCAGAATATCACATCATCATTAGGATGTAATTTAATTATGCTACGAAAGAAGGGCTTCAACGCAATTAAAATTATAAATCACAGGTTGAGCAGGAAACAGGAACCACATTTTGTCGTCTTCAGATTTTTTAACTTAATCCTATACATGAAACACCTAAAAATTTCTGTCTATTAAACCACTATGTTGATCGTTATTATAGTGAGAAAAATATCAGGTTGAAAATCAATTCCTGATCTGAGCTAGGCCAATGTCATTAAAAAGGGCTAAACCAGTGCATCAATGCCACACCACATATAAGTGATATAACAAAAACATGGTAACATTTTATTAGCAAATGGAAGTAATAAAAAAGCCACATCAGTATAGCGTTATTAGAAATCATTAGAACCAAGTAAATAGGGAATTGTAAAGGCCATGATCAGGTACCCAAGCATTTTGGAGTGCTAAATTTGGCTATTCGAATCATTTTCTTCAATAACTCCCTTTGTATGATTTTTACAAGGAAAAATTATTGAAATGAAAAATTACTCACAAAAGTACAATCTACAACTCTACTAGAAGATTGGTAGTATTCCCTTTATTTTGTCAGTAGTTTAAATTAGAAAGGTAATAAGTTCTACACAAATCAAAAGATTCAATACCTTCATGCAAGATTTTTTATAATTCATAAATTAGTCTATGCTAAGTAATCACATTTTTCACTAAGAAGCAATTGCAATACTGACCCAGTTCCATGAATTGCTTGGTAATATTTTATGGCTGTCATGAGTATACCACCTCCTAGACCGAAAAGACGATTCACTACAGTGACTGAGATGCTAATCCTGATCATAGAGCCCTTCAAAAGGCCAAAAACAGTTACAGGAAGTAAAAGAGAAAATATCATTCCTAACACTTCAAAAACGAGACAAAATCAAAACCCACCCATCTCCTAAGGCTGTTTTATGGAATAATATGACTCTCACTCCTTCAAGAAAACTGCTCACAATTATAAATAGAGAAGGGACATGACAAAACAAAATTGTTTGGCAAAATTGAACCATAAGAATAAAGAAACTAAATGAAAACTTCGTAAAAAAAATACAGAAGGAATATCACCTCACTATGACTATCAAAATATAAAAAGCATTTCAACAGAAACTAAAGCCAAGTCCCAAGAGTCCTAATGCCAGTTAATAAAGATTCAAAAACAAATGCTAATATCCCTTCTCAATTTTTTCCTCCTTATCTTTGGTCTGTATGTTTTCCATCATTACAAATTCTCTCTACACCAATTGCTTGAGTTCTCTTACTTCAACTCGTCAACTTCAAGAAATACATTTTATCAGTAGCTCTGATCAATATTTTATCTGTATACTAATTCTCAACTCAAACAAAAATAGCAGGAGAATAATGTGATTTTGAAATTTTACACAAAAACAACTGATCACTAATGAGAACAATTTGATAAAAGAAACCATAGCTTCAGCTAAAATTTCGTGAATAAAGACAATGGACGAAATTTCAATTACCTTTACCACCTTCTGAATCATAGGTATAATGCCTCAAGAGGTCCATGTATTTAAATAAGTTATTTCCAATTGTTGAAACAGCATCACATAAAAAAGAAACAATAGTTGAAGACAGCTGTTGTACGATTTCAACCTCTGATTCTTCAACATAAATACTGTTGCTGTTATAGCCTGGTATAAAGAAGAACCAAGAAAAAACTTCCCTTGTGTTATTGTCAAATGCACCAGTACTTAACATGGCTGCCTGTGCAAGAATATAAGCTTGTTCTTTTATCTCCCTAATTGGTGAATAAATTAACAAGCTCAGAAAAGGATGCAGATGCCTATACATTTGTGCCTGGGTTCTAATCTGAGTCCTGTATTTAGAAAACCAACCAACATGCTGTATAAGCAGTGGTAATAAGGACTGCAGCAGAATAGGTGGTAGTGATACTGGATTACTCGGTAGAACTTTAAAGAAATCAAAAGACCCCTCAAAAGCTGCAGGCATGGTCCTCTGCAAAAGAATATCAGAGCATCCACAATCAGCAAAATAGAGAATAGTTTAACTAGGAAGAAAGGAAATTATTCTATAGGTCCTAAGTGGAATATTATTTAAATTCACGTATTCAAGTCCTTGATTATTTCTTAATATCAAACAATAACTCAGTTTCATCATCCTTAAAGCTTAACCAACACGGCCGTACATCAACATGGTTATTGAGTATATACAAACTCAGAAATATTTACCATTTTTAGTGCTTGATTGTATCAGAATAGATTTTCCAAAGGTGAAAATTTTGGCCAAACTCAGGAAGATCAATTTATTTCATAGATATTCCAGTATTTCTCCTTTATACTAAAATATTTAGTATCTCACAACTTACAAGATAGATTTGAAGTACATTAAGCAGCTTGGAGTAAAAATATGTTTCCCCTTCTTTTAGAGCCATGTCTATCAAGGAGCATTGACGCAAACCCCAAATATCTCCAATAGACTTCACAAAATCGGTTCCATTACTAGACTGATGCCCATCACTTGAATCCAGAACCCCTTCACTGTCCCCAGATGAATTTAACTCGGGAAAAGAATCAATCCCACCTACAAGAATGTCCACATCCTCGTTTGCAGTAGAAGCTTTCAACTTTTTCCTTCCATTCATATTATGTTCTGACTTAAGATCAGCTTTTCTCTTTGAAAGAGATCGGAGATTGTAGTGACTATTCATAAAAGACAAAAATGACAAAAGAACTTGGGGATCAGGAAGCAAAACACGGACTTCATTCTGAATGTCTTGCTTTAGAGCCTTCCATCTATGCAGCATTTGATTCTTTGAATAACATGTCTCCAGAGAGTTCATTAAAGACTCCAAAACCTTTAATTCCTCCAGTACAAGCCTCAAAGTTCCATGTTTTACAAGAGAATCAGAGTGAAGTAACCCTTTATTTATTACTAATCTAGAAAAAGGTTGTGGGCTTATACATTTCATTATATTTTGCACATATGGACTGTCAAATGTAGGTGGATCTCGAGAATCAACAAAACTAAAAGCAATCCCATCACTCACTGAGGATACCACATTTGCAGCCAAAGAAATAGCAGCAAACCTGCAAATACGTCAGTCACTGCACTTAATCACAAAGACACAAAAAACTTATGCATATATTTGTAAAATTAGGAAGTCTTTCTTCATACATGTATCTATATATTTTGCACGTCATGGTATGTGTTGCCACATAGTGAATCATAACATATTGCATTGGAAATGCTAACCAGTTAGGTGATGCGAGATCTTCAAGGTTGAAAGGGAACTCATCCAAATATGCAGAACCAAGTGACGGTCTTCCACTCACAATAGCCAGAAGCAGATCCTTGTGGTACTCAACCTCAGTTGCCTTCAACTTCTTCATCAAACCCAAAAGTCGTTTTGGATTCCCTCTCAAAGGACTTGGCTGTCTGTCCAAATCCGGCATCAAGCCGTTCTCAGGATTAGTACAGACCGTAATCAACACACTATGAGCCAGTGCCGCAGCATCCCCAAAATCAGCCCTCCCTGAAATGCTAACCAACTTTTCCAAAGTAACACTACCAAACAACACACTCCTAAGCCCCGGAGGCACCGAAGACTCAGGCACTAGCACCCTATCACGCAATATTGAGAGAACATGAACCACAGTCTCCTCATCATCATTTCCCAGACCCCTCAACGCCCCTGAATACATCTCCTTCTGTTGCAAAATCCCCCTCAACAACCTCGGATTTCCAACCTCCAAAAATGCCATCGCAAACCCCACATATGCTTTCCTTGTTGAGTATTTCTTCCTTCTCTCCTCAAATCTTTTTGCCCTCAATTTGACTTCGGCGAGTTTCGGAAAAATAGTTAGCTTAAAATCAAAACTCTTTGCAACTTCCCACGCCATCTGAGAACTACGCCTTATAATAGAGGCCAACAACAGGAGCACGGAATTCTGCCTCTTTACCTCTTTACTATTCAGCTCCTTATACAAATCCTTCATCTTCTCCTCAATTATCACTCGAGCAAACTTATCCAATGCCCGCCCAATATTAACACCAATATCAACATCCAAATTATCAATCATCCCACTGGGGTGGCTTAAAATCACGGAAATCAAACTTAACAGGTATGAAAACCCAGGTTTTTCTTTCCGGGCATCCCAGGCTTGGAAAATCTCAACAAGCTTGGACGACGTTTGAATGTAAGCTAGGAGGAAATCTGGTCCAGACTCGGACTTGAGGAGTTTGATGAACTCTTTTGAGGCGTCAGAACAGAGTTTTGATTCAACGGAAGTGAGATTTCGGAGGAGTTCTTTGAGTTTAGCTTCATAGTTGATTTTGTTTGTGAATTCTGGCAGCTTTTGTTCATTGTAGTCGATGCCATCCGCGTCTTCCATTCGGACTTTAAGGGACTGAATCAAAACAGAAGATTAACAATTAATTGACAGATAATCACTGTGATAGAAAGAGCGCGACAGAGATGGAGAGAAACCCTAAGTCCATAAACCCTAGGGTACTTTTAAAATTAGGCAAGTTGGGACTGAATCAAAACAGAAGATTAACAATTAATTGACAGATAATCACTGTGATAGAAAGAGCGCGACAGAGATGGAGAGAAACCCTAACTCCATAAACCCTAGGGGTACTTTTAAAATTAGGCAAGTCCAACTTGCCAATAACCACTTTGACCTAAAAAAATGGAGATTCACCACAATGGCCTAAATAGGAGGAAATGACAAAAATACCCTTAAAATGTTATACAATTACATAAATTTGGTATTGTTTAAAAGACAAAAATAAAAAGAGCGCGACAGAGATGGAGAGAGACGCTAAGTCCATAAACCCTAAACAACCCTAAACCTTGATATCCTTAGCTATTTCCTTTCCCCTTTCCATGAATAAAAAGACCGGTCGGGTCGGGCCCAACCGGCCCGATCGAATTTCGATTTTAGAGCCGATAAACTTTTAATTTTTAAGTGTGGGTTTAAGCCATATTATTTTGAAAGAATGTATTTTGAAATAATAGATTGATGGAGAATGTATAGTTAAAAATGAGTAAAAAAATGATGATGAAAATTTTAATATGTACCAAACAGGAGTTAAATAGTAAGCACTTCGCGTACTTTTTATATTTAAAGCCTATTTGAGATCCATTTTTTTATCAAAAAATGTATTTTGGGATAGTAATATGATGAACAATATGTGATTAAAAAAATAAGAAAATGTTTTGAATTTGCGTGTAGTATTATGTTAAGAAAGAATGTGTGATTGAAAATAAAAGAGAGAAAAAATGTTGCTTATTTTGCAATAGTATTTTGATGAAAAATGTGTAGTTAAAAAATGAATAGAAGAATGATGATGAAAAATATTATTTTATTAAAAAATGTGTAGTTGAAATATGGTCAATCACTGTTCAATAATGCATTTTGATGGGAAAAAATGTGGCTCAAACAATGGTTAAATGTCTTTGATTGATTTAGCTTTCAACCTAAAAAATATTATACTAAGATAGATGAGAGAGAGATGACGGAAGAAAAAGAGAATAAGAGAGTTAGAGTGAATTAAGGGTCGTTTGATTGTAAATGTGGGAAATGCATGGGAAAAAAAATGAATTCCACGAAATTGAATTGCTTTGAAATTATTTTACTGGGAATTGTAATTAATTGTGTTTGATTGATATAATTTTTCACCTAAAAAATGTTGAAAGATTGTTGTCCGTTGGGCTTTATTTTTCATGAAAATTGTTCATTAAAATGATATTTTTTTTACCATTGGGTCGGCATTTGTTCCAATTGACAAAAAAAAAATTTACAATTTAAAAAAAAATCATACCGAATATCATTTGTTTAGCTTTGTTTTACATGAAAATTATCAATAAAAGTGATAATTTCTTTTAACCATTGTGTCTATAATATTTTTCAATTTCAAAAAAAAGTTCAAAAAAAAAAAAACTGAAAAACAGAATTCCATCCAAAACCTAAAGAAATTAATTCTTCAATTGCCAAGAAAATAGGCGCGTGACTGCTAGGGGAGGAAAACAATTTCTGGGGAAAATAAAGCATATCAAACACTACAAATGTGTGCAAAATGACTCAATCAAACATGGCATAATTGATAAATAAAAGCCACCAATACCTAAAGAAAACGTTTTCATTGTTTTTGAAGAAAATATGGTCACACGACCAAAAATTGGAAAATATTTTTCATGAAAAAGAATTGTCAATTAAACATCTCAATAATAAACATTTGGATAGAAAAATGACATTTTTCATATAATTAAAGCCAGCCAAACACACAATTAATTCTACTTCTAGAAAATATTTATTATTTTTCTCTATCTTTTATTCTAATTATCTTTCATCCAAATTATTACGTTATTTTTTCCATTGTAAATTGAAATACTTTAAATGCATTTAATTATAGAGAGTGTGTTTAGCTCTCTAAATTTAAAGAGCAAAGTTCACTCTCATTTTAAAATATTGATTTAGAACATTTTCAAGGGACTCTTTAAATATGAAATGTTCTCTATTTTAAAGAGTTAAAATTTAAAATCATGACCCAAGTGATTCTTAAATTAACATTTTAATTTAGAGAGTGAATTCACTCTCTATCTCTGTATACTTAAATGCATTCAAAGTGTTTCAATTTTCTATACAAGAAAACAATAAAATAATCTAAAAAGAACTAGTTAAAATAAAAAATAATAAATATTTTTTTGAATATTAAAATTAAGTGTTAAATATAAAGAGTTTATTTGAGTACTTCAAAATTTTAAGCATCTCCAAGAGATTTTATATTTTTAAAGAGCATATTCTATCATTTGAAAAGTATCTATAAATTTAGATAATAGATTTTTTTTAAGCACTCCAATAGACTTTTTATATTTAACACTTAATTTCAATATTGCAAAAAAATATTTATTATTTTCTCCTAACTTTTATTTTCACCATTTTCTCTTCAAATTATTATATTATTACCATATATTGAAAATTGAAATACTTCGAATGCATTTAATAATAGAGTGGGTCTGGCTCTCTCTAAATTAGAATTTTAATTTAAATAGTTTATTAGAATATAATTTTAAGGTGGATTATTTAAAATAGAGAACACCCTATGTTTAAAGAGTATTTTGAAAATGCTCTTATATCTTAAAACATAATTTTAAGACTTGACTCTTTAAAATATAGAGTATCTTATGTTTAACGAGTATTTTGGAGTTATTTAAATATAAATACGTTTGAAAAAGAATGTTCATTCGCTAGATCTAGAGATCGTCCACGAATTATTAAACTTTAAGTTTTACTACATTTTTTTGAGATGTAGAAATTGAAATTATTTTTAAGGGACAAATATCAAAGTATCTGCAGTTTGCACTGATTTAATATTTTTTCCTGACATTCACATATTTGACTAAACAGCTGTCATGATACATTTATTGCTACTTCTCATCATGGTTTACCTTGTCTTGTAAATTGTTTGTGTAACGAAAGAGTACGAGCATCTCTATATTCTATAGGTTAAGCGTCAGTAGTTGAATTAATTCGAGCCACAATACCACATCATGTGTTGACAATTATGGATTGTATTAGCGAAACATGCTTTTCTACAAAAGAAAAATTTCAATAAAAACTATTATGATTTTTTCCCCCAAAAAAAAAAAAGAAATAAGGGTTTAAAGCCTCCATAGGCTGAATAACAAAATAAATTCTAAAATAAAATGTGTATATGCCATATCAATGGCATCAAATATGACAATAAAATAACTTAAATAGACAAAATAAGTTTAGAAGTTGAAATTAGGGTGTATTCATTTCCTCCATCATATCTTACTATGTTTTATTCCTAACAAATTTTCAATACATGTTTTTTAAATGAATAATTTTATTCATAGTAAATGACAGCAATAGTCATTCTATATGATAACTTGTTATTCGATGCATTAGTTTATTATTCGAGACAACAGAATTACAAAAAGTAAATACATCAAATAATAAGTTGTTCCATAAGATGACTATTGTAGCCGCTGATTATGAATAACATTACTATTTCTAAATTTTGAAGTAGTTGAATAATTTACTCTCTTTGCTACTTAATTACAACGATTGTATTTACACATGATAAAATACCTTTAACCATTGACGGATCAATGTTATTTGTGTCAAATTCAATATGCTTTAGTTATACACTAAAGTAGTAAATCTTAAACCATAATTAAATTCCTGAGATTAAACTAGTTGTATGCACTTGGTGTATGTTAAGTTTGACATTGTACGTATTGTTAAAATTTGTATAATTGTTTGTTTAAAATGTTATTAAAATCAATATGTAAAAAGTTGTCACTTCACTGCAATGTCAAACTTAATGTTAGCAAAAATGCACATACAACACAAAATTCCATATTATAACTGAAATTTAGTACAACCATGAACAAACACAATTACATCAATCATGTTTGAATAAAACCACTCCAAAAAGACATCAAATAGTACTAGATGAGATCTCAAATTATATTTGTGTTGTTCTTATAAAGATAAAAAGAAAATTAACTCATAGATAGCCGATGATGCTTAACAAATCAACTTCAATACGAAGACTCTTTCCATCTCGTGCAACAAACTTAGAAATAATTTGTTTTGAGCTCTTTCTTCATGGGGATAAGTATCACAGAGACGAATTCTTGGTAAAATACTTAGCCAAATTTTCGCCTATGATGGCACTGAGGTTTCACTCAGTCGGCCCACAAATTTGCACAATGAACACATGGAAAATAAAGGCAGCAATGCAAAGGAACACGCTAATTTACGGGTAAAACCCAACTCGTTTATTACTCTACAATAATACAAGAAAAAAGAAGGAATACTGAAGGAACACAGCACATATTTTGTCTCATCGGTCTAACCTTCTCAATATATAGACCAAAATTCGTATGCAGTTAACCATTAACTGCAAAAGGGATAAACCAACACAGTTGAATTAGAACTACCAGAAACTGCTACCAACAACCATTCCCAGCAACTGTCTATACTTTCCACCTGTATGGACCACGAAAACTACCCAACACATGTGCCCAATTTGGACACCTGAATTTGTGGACTAAAGCCCACTAACAGCAAGCTGGATCCGCTCATGCCTTGCCAATCTGCAACACTTTGACACCGGTCAAATTGAAGCATCATTCCTACAAATTGAAACACACATTTTCCTTATTCCAAAATTCGAAGTGTGCACTATCAACACACTTAACCGCAAAACCCTGGCATGAGTGCAAGGCATGCTTATGCCATTGTGCGTGTCAACCTTTAAGGGGTTGACAAACCTTCTCCACAGGAAAAGTTCGATATCCTCGTCGGAAGAGATTCAAGATACTCCTTCACCTTGTTGACCTACGATTGGCCTCTCGTTTTGATTATTACAAACAAATTATGTTTATTTCTAATAAATTAACTTCGAGTGTCTATAGTGATTATTGCACGAGAATAAAATCGAAGACACGAAGTTTAAGGCCAAGTAATTTGCATACAACGCTCGACGTGAAAATAAAATTAATCAAACGAGACTATGAAGAATAATATTGAATAAACTCGCAAAAAGATATCTAACTCGCAAAAAGATGTCTCAATAAAAATCGAGACAAAAGTCGAAATACGATCAAGTATGCACGTGAAGATATTCAAAACAAAGTACTTAGACNTTGCATACAACGCTCGACGTGAAAATAAAATTAATCAAACGAGACTATGAAGAATCATATTGAATAAACTCGCAAAAAGATATCTAACTCGCAAAAAGATGTCTCAATAAAAATCGAGACAAAAGTCGAAATACGATCAAGTATGCACGTGAAGATATTCAAAACAAAGTACTTAGACTTTTATATGTAAAGGTAAAACAATTCAATATTTGGCAATGATTCGTGATAAGCACAAAAATCATTTTGTGCATGAAAAATTATTTTTACTACCACTTGCATAAAATGTTTTGATCAAAAGTAAAATTGATTTTCAAAATGATGTTTTGACTTATATCATATTTTCATTCAAAACATTTTGCCCAGGAAAAAAAAAGTCAACGGTCAAAGTCAACGATCGATCGTACCGGATGTTTGGTAAAATCGATTTTTGGCCACAAATGTCAAATTTCAACGGTCTTATTTTCTGACAAA
>CAIGRR010360429.1:0-10037 GCA_903798365.1 Fraxinus sp. 1973-6204
AAACTCCGTCGAAAGTTCGCAGTAACTTGTGGTTTGAAGTGCTTCTACTACAAGTTGAATCCGTTGTATCTTGGGAGACAAGTGTCGTGAATCGTGACCTCCGTTGCGGGGCATTTTTTGTTTTAAGGTAAGAGTAAAAATCACCTGCCTCGGATTGTTCTTCTTCTTTATTTCTTGGTTGTCCTTTATTTTCACGCTCATGCGAATTAAACTTTCCTTTTTGTTTGTTCGATATACAACATCACTTTTACCCGCACTTATATTTAGCTCGCATCACCAACAATCTTAAGACAAAAAATTTGTGTGTTCGTGGTTGTTGTTATCTTTCTCTTCATCTTTTGGAATACACATTCGTGTGATATTCCCTTCCTTTGATTTATTTGCGTTGAACTTCTGTTTATGGAACAAAAATGGCCACCATTGAGGCTACTTCGAGTCAAAATGGTTCAAACAATGTGGTTCTGCCATTGGCTATACCACTTCAAAATACTGCAATCCAGCATGGGAAAAACCTGAAAAGTTTGGAGGTGTGGACTTCAAGAGATGGCAACAAAAGATGTTGTTCTATCTTACTACTCTAAACTTGGCAAAGTTTCTGAAGGAAAATGCACTGACGGTACAAGAAGGAGACAATAATCTTGAATCGATTATTGCTTTGGATGCATGGAAGTACTCAGACTTTCTGTGCAAAAATAATATCCTAAACGGTTGGACAACACACTATATGGAGTGTATAGTTCGAAGAACTCGGCCAAGGAACAGTGGGATTCTTTGGAGAAGAAATACAAGACCGAGGATGTTGGAACTAAGAAATTCATAGTCGACAAATTTTTGGACTACAAGATGGTGGATTCCAAAACGATGATTAGTCAAGTGCAAGAACTTCAAGTTCTACTACATAACATTCATACCGAGAAGATAGAATTGAGTGAATCTTTCCAAGTTGATGCCATCATTGAAAAGCTCCCTCCTATGTAGAGAGACACTTCAGAAACTACCTCAAGCATAAACGCAAGAAAATGAACTTGGAAGAGTTGATTGTCCACTTGAGGATCAAAGAAGACAATAGAAAATTTGAAAAAAGGCTTATTGTCCAACTTGGAGCAAACTTTGTTGAAACCAACTCAAAGGCTGACACGAGAAGCGAAAGTTCTCCAGTGAGTCACAACGAAGAGACAACTCTAAGAAGGCCAAAAAGTTCAAAGGAAATTGCTACAACTGTGGAAAGGCCGGACATTGTTCAGGCGAATGTCGAAAACCAAAGAAGAATGCTCAAGCCAACATGATTGAGAAAGACACCCTGATGCGAACTCACGTAGCAATTGTAGCTACAGAACCCACGACAAATTAGAACAACCCAAGAAATTCAAAAATCAACGTTTGAAAAGCTCGACTCAATAAATTATTGAACTAAGAATCAAGATAATTACTAACAATATCTTGACCTGAGATCACAAAACTTATGAACTTTACTTTGAATTTATAGAACGCCACAAGAATTTAATTCTTGAAAAGTTCTAAAATTAAACAATGAAGAACGAGAAGAAAGCAAATTAGCTCGATAATAATCTCAATAATTGTGTGTTTTCAATGAAAAATAATGAAACTATTTATACCAAATCCTAAAACCCTAGATTACCACGGAAATATATCCTAAAGATAATAAAATATAGCAAAATATAGAGTTTGAAACAAAATATGATTATTTCCAAAAGTACAAAAATCTCTTTGTCAGATTGAACTATGCGGCCGCATAGTTGTACTTAATGTGGTCGCATAGTAGCTTCAACTTGGCCTCTGTTAATCTCGGATACAAGGCATACGACCGCATGCCTGGTTCAACTATGTGGTTGCATAGTTTAACTCCGCCCTTCCTCGTCTGTTGCTTGAATCATGTTGATCCATTTGGTTTCTCCGTCCATACCCAACATGAAACTTGTCACTTTCCTCGTCGCGGCCAATGTTTCGTCTACCATGCCTTGAGCAAGTAGCTCCATTGCTTATTTGACCCGCTTCGCTCGTGACCTAGTCATCGGTCCTCCCTCAACAATCAATGGATTTTTGTCCGGACTTGCTCTCGTATCATGGATCACATCATCCCCTCCCTCTTCGAAAGGATTCGTCCTCGAATCGTACCTGCATCAAAGAGAGAAAGATCAAAAACATTAAAGGTAGCCGAAACATTATACTCACTTGGAAGATATAATTTGTAGGTATTGTCATTGATCTTTTCAAGGACTTGGAATGGACCATCTCCTCGTGGCTGCAACTTCGACTTTCTTTGTTCTGAAAAATGCTCTTTCCTCAAGTGCACCCAAACCCAATCTCCTGGTTCAAATGTAACGCGCTTTCGTCCATTGTTTGCTTGAGAGGCATAGTGCTCATTTTTCTTCTCAATTTTTAATCTTACCTTTTCATGGAGGGATTTCATCAAGTCGGCCTTCTTCTTTCCATCTAAACTACCATTTTCATTCACAGGTAAATGAATTAAACCCAAAAGTGTTAGTGGATTAAAATCATATACAATTTCAAAAGGCGAGTAAAAAGTAGTAGATTGCGTGGCCCTATTATATGCAAATTCTATAAATGGCAAGAAACCTTCCCAACTCCTTAAATTCTTATTAACTATAGTGCGCAACAATCGTATCATAGTCATATTAACTACCTTAGTTTGCTCATCCGTTTGTGGGTGACAAGTAGTAGAAAAAATAGCTTGGTTCCTAACTTATTCCACAAAATTCTTCAAAAATGACTAAGGAATTTAACATCTCTATCTGATACAATACTTCTAGGAATCACATGTAAGCGCATTACTTCCTTAAAGAATAGATCCGCTATATTGGTGGCATCATCGATTTTATGACATGGAATGAAATGTGTCATTTTACTAAATCTATCTACCACCACAAATATAGAATCCCTTTCTCTCTTAGACCTAGGTAAACTCAACACAAAATCCATGGACACATCAACCCAAGGTTCACTAGGAACAAGTAATGGGGTATATAAACCTTGTGGTAAAACCTTAGATTTTTCCTTTTTACAAGTGGTGCGTCTACTACAAACCCTTTCAACGTCAACCTTCCTCTTAGGCCAATAAAAATGTTCACTTAGCATCTCTAAGGTCTTCTTTACCCCGAAAATGACCCATATGACCACCACTATGCGCCTCACGTACTAATAATTCTCTCATTGAACATTTAGGAACACATGACTTATTTTCCCGAAATAAATACCCATCATGTCTAAAGAATCTATCAATTGCACCCTTATCACATGATTCGTATATATTAGAAAGATCTGGATCATTAGCATACATGTCCTTAACATATTCAAATCCTAGCAATTTAGACCCAACCCATCATGCCTAAAGAATTTATCCATAGCACCCGTATCACATGATTCGTATATATTAGAAAAACCTGGATCATTAGCATACATGTCCTTAACATATTCAAGTCTTAGCAATTTAGCACCTAAAGACGTTAGAAATACGTACCTCCTTGACAATGCATCTGCGACCACATTTTCTTTACCTTGTTTATACTGAATAACATATGGGAATGTCTCGATGAACTCCATCCACATTGTATGTCTCTTGTTTAGTTTTTCTTGACTCCTTAAATGCTTCAAGGACTAATGGTCAGTGTGAATCACAAACTCCTTTGGCCACAGGTAGTGCGTCATGTCTCCAAAACTCGAACAAGTGCATACAACTCCTTGTCATATGTAGGATAATTGAGAGCTGCTCCACTTAGCTTTTCACTAAAGTAAGCTATTGGTCTTCGTTCCTGCATTAAGACAGCTCCAAATACTATTCATGATGCATCATATTTAATCTCAAAAGTATTGTTAAAATTAGGTAATGATAAAGTTGGTGCGGTACACAACATATCTTTAATAGTATTAAAAACATGTTCTTGTTCATTGCCCCAATGAAATCCTACACTTTTTTTTTATAATCTCCATGAGTGGTGTGGTAATTGTGCTAAAATCTTTTACAAAACACCTGTAGAAACTAGCTAACCCATGAAAGCTTCTTACTTCAGTTATGCTTTTAGGTGTTTACCACTTTTTGATGGCTTTGATTTTCTCCTAATCCACTTCAATACCCTTAGCATTAATGACATAACCAAGGAAAACAACATTTTCCATGCAAAATGTACACTTTTTTAAAAATTAGCATAAAGTCATTCTCACCTTAAGACTACAAGCACACATTTCAAATGTCATATATGTTTATTTAAATCCTTACTATATACCAATATGTCATCAAAGTAAACTACTATGAATTTATCTATGAATGCACGTAAAACATGATTAATTAATCTTATAAATGTGTTAAGTGCATTAGTAAGTCCAAATTGGCATAACTAACCACTCATACAACCCATATTTAATTTTAAAAGTAGTTTTCCATTCATCTCCTTCCCTTATCCTAATTTGATGATAACCACTTTCAAGATTAATTTTACTAAGTATGCATGATCCATGTAATTCATCTAGCATATCATCTAATTAGGAATAGGATGACGATACTGTACCATTATATTCTTGATGGCCATGTAGTCGACACACATCCTCTAAGGCACATCACATGGACTCATACTCTCCCTCACATACCCTTTACTCATTAAATCTTCCATTTGCCTTTGAAGTTCCTTAGTCTTCTTGAGATTACTCCGATAGTCGGCCTATTTGGAATGACAGCTCCAAGTACGAAATCAATTTGATGTTCAATGTCTCGAATGGGTGGTAGCCTACTAGGCATGTCCTCTTGGAACACGTCTTCAAATTCGTGCAACAAAGAAGTAGCCAAACTAGGGAGGGGTGTGTTAGATTCCTCAAAATTGAAGTATGACTCATTATAAACCAACAAGACCATAAGTCGGTTCCCAACTACTGCCCTCTTCAACTCACTCCCTTTTGCAAAGAAATTCACTTTCAACTTTTCTTTCCTCTCACAAGACTCTTTTACTTTTCTCTCTTGTGGTTGTACGCCTTTTTTCTCACTTTTAGCCATCTCTCTATTTTCTCTCTTGCTTTCATGTTGTGAAAGGCCAGTCTTACTCCCCTTTTCTCTCAATATTTTCTCCTCCTCACTTTTCAACTTGATTTGATCTTCATACACTTGTTGTGGTGTCAACGGTGCAAGAGTAATAAATTTCTCATCCTTAGTAAAGTTGTACTTGTTTTTGTATCCGTTATGAATCACCTTCCTATCATATTACCATGGCATTCCCAACAAAATATGGATGACATGCATATGAACTACATCACACATCATTTAACATAGTTAATCCCAATTTTTCAACAAGTGTTGTGCTAGCCACATTGGTACAATTACCCCCATCAATAATCATATTACATACCTTGTTGTTGACATGGCACCTCGTATGAAATATGTTCTTCCTTTGTTGCTCCAAGTCATCCACTTTAATTTGAGCACTAAGAGCTCGTCGTGTAACCAATAACTCTCCCACTGTATACTCCACTTCCTTATCATTGCTAGCTTCTTCCAATTCCGACATGTCATCATATTCACCATCACCCTCACTAATCACTTCTCCATTGTCCGCAAGATCATTGTCCCTTTGTTTGGACATTGAGAAGCAATGCGTCCTACTCCCAAGCACCTAAAACACTTGATATCCCGATTTCTAGATGGTTGGGAATCTATCTTGGGTATAGCTTATCTTACCTATCCAATCTGTCTCTCACGCCCTGAAACAACCTTTCGAACCATCGTATCACCTCATCCGACATGTTGACTTGATTATCCTTCCCGTTTGAAGTAGAATCGTCCATATCAGACATCCTAAATCTATTTTGATATTTGTCTTACGTGTATATGCTCGTATATCACTCAAATTGGTTTTTTTCATTTATTAGTCTCACCACTCTACCTTTTTCCACTCAATACTTTCTTGCAAGTGCTTCCAAGAATTAATTCAATCTCACTCAAGATTTTAACTCATGTGAAGTCCAAAACAAGGAATTGAGTAAAGAAAGTGATCTAGAATGACTCAAGAAGTAAGAACTTAACTTTGAATGAAACGTTATAGATGAATTAAAAAAAAATATTTCTTGAATTCGAACTGGACACTTTTGAATTTGAGATTTTTTTTACTAAAAAATGAACTTGTATGCTGCTGGATTTTTTTTTCGAACTTTTTTTAACTCGAAAATTCAACTAGATACTAGCAAAAGAAACAGAAGCTGATTTGGATGCTAGATTAGCACATAAACAAGTTTTGAATTTTTTTTATTTTATGGATTGGAGATTGCGAAGAACAAGAAGAACGAAAAATAAAAGACTCAAAAAAGGAAAATAACTAGGATATAACCTTGATTTTTGGAGCCTTGCTCTGATACCAGTTGATGCGAACCCATGTAGCAATTGTAGCTACGGAACCCACGACAAATTAGAACAACCCAAGAAAGTCAAGAATCAACGTTTGAAAAGCTAGATCCAATAAATTATTGAATCAAGAACCAAGACAATTACTAACAATATCAAATGAGAACAACCTAAGAAAGTCAAGAATCAACGTATGAAAAACTCGACCCAATAAATTATTGAATCAAGAACCAAGACAATTACTAACAATATCTTGGCCCGATATCACATAACTTGTGAACCTTACTTTGAATTTGCAGAACGCCACAAGAATTTAATTCTTGAAAAATTCTAAAATTAAACAATGAAGAATGAGAAGAAAGCAAATTAGCCTCGCGATAATAATCTCAATAATTGTCAAATTAGCCTCGCGATAATAATCTCAATAATTGTGTGTTTTCAATGAAAAATAGTGAAACTATTTATACCAACTCCTAAAATCCTAGTTTACCACAGAAATATATCATAAAGATAATAAAAGATACCAAAATATAGAGTTTGAAACAAAACAGGATTCTTTCCAAAAGTGCAAAAATCTTGCTGCCGGATTGAACTATGCGGCCGCATAGTTATACTCAACGCGGTCGCATAATAGCTTCAACTTGGCCTATGTTAATCTCAGATGCAAGGCATGTGACCGCATGTCTGGTTCAACTATGTGGTCGCATAGTTGAACTATGCCACCTCCTCGTCTGTTGCTTGAATCATGTTGATTCATTTGGTTTCTCCGTCCATGCCCAACATGAAACTTGTCCATTTGCTTGTCGCGGTTAATGTTTCGTCCACCATACCTTAAGCAAGTAGCCACATTGCTTCTTTGACTCGCTTTGCTTGCGACATAGTTATCGATCCTCCCTCAACGTGGATCCTTGCCTGGAATTACTCTCGTATCATGGATCATATCACACCCTTTTTGAAGGGATGCAATAAATGAGTCTATTTGCGGTTGTCTCTGAGTGCAACATGGTTGGAAACTCGAATGAATGGTGGATTGATACCAGTGCCACCCGTCATGTATGTGTAGATAGGACCATGTTCTCCAACTATCAAGAACTGAACGGGGAACAACTTAACATAGGGAACTCTACAAGTCCCAAGGTTGAAGGACAAGGCAAAATCACTTTGAAGATGACATCCGGCTAAGAACTCGTTCTTAACAACGTCCTACATGTGCTGGACATACGGAAGAATCTAGTGTTCGGGTCTCTACTTAATAAAAATGGCTTTAAGCTTGTATTTATATCCGATAAATTTGTACTCAGTAAGAATGAGATGTATGTAGGAAAGGGATACATGTGTGATGGAATGTTCAAAATGAACGTTCTTATTGTTCTACTAAGGTAAAACAATATGAATAAAACTTTAAATTTCGTTTATATGCTTGAGTTGTCTTATTTTTGGCATAGTCGATTAGGAAAATGGAAGAGACTCCATATGAATTATGGAAATGTCATCCTCCTTCCTACCAACACTTGAAAGTGTGGGGGTGTTTAGTTAAGGTTGAAATCTCTAACCCTAAGCAAGTGAAGATTGGTCACAAAATGATTGATTGCATATTTATTGGATACGTCAATAATAGTAATGTATATCGATTCCTTGTACACAAATCAAAACTTCAAGATGTACATAAGGAAACCATAATTGAATCAAGAACTGTGTCATTCTTCGAAAATGTGTTTCCTTGTAAGGACAAGGAAAATGTAAGTTGAAATAAAAGAACTTATGATACCACAAATGGTATTTCAAATGACGAAGAACTAAGGTGTAGTAAAAAGGCAAGAATATCAACTTCGTTTGGCCCATATTTTCTAACATATATGGTAAAAAATGATCTAAAGACTTTCGATGAAGCCATGTCTACACCGGAATCACCGCATTGAAAAAAAGCTATCAATAGTGAGATAGATTCGATAATGCAAAATCATACTTGGAAGTTGGTTGATTTACCTCCCGGATATAAGCCTTTAGGGTGTAAATGGATTTTATGAAGAAAATTAAACCGGATGGATCCATTAATAAATATAAGGTTAGATTGATTGTTAAAGGATATATGTAAAAAGAATGATTTGACTTCTTTGATACCTACTCACCTGTGACTAGAATCACTTCGATAAGGTTATCAATTGCGATTTAAGCAATCCACAACCTTGAGATTTACCAAATGGATGTGAAAACAGCATTCCTCAATGGTGAGTTAGAAGAGGAGATATACATGGAACAACCCGAAGGGTTTCTCTCCTAATTACAAACACAAAGTTAGTAAAATTCTTAAGTCCTTGTATGAATTGAAACAAGCTCCTAAACATTGGCACCAAAAGTTTGACAAAACAATGTTGTTAAACGGATTCAAAATCAACGAGTGTGACAAGTGTGTACATGTAAAACATACACCAAATGCCTATGTGATTGTATGTCTTTATGTAGACGACATGTTGATAATGGGCAATAGTCCAAGAGAATGCTAACGAAGCATTTTGATATGAACGATATAGGTGTTGCTTATGTGATACTAGGGACTAATATCTCTAGAACACCGAAAGAAATTGTACTTTCTCAGTCTCATTACATTGAGAGTGTACTGAAGAAGTATAATATACTTGAGGAAAGTCCTGTGAAAATTCCTATTGACCCAAGTTTATACTTAGTAAAAAATACGGGTGAATGTGTGTCACAACTAATGTATTCATAGGTTATATGCAGTCTAATATATATTACGAACTACCCTAGACCAGAAATAACATATGCCGTGAATAAACTCAGTAGATTCACAAGTAATCCAAGCCATGATCATTGGAAGGCAAGGGTTCTTAGGTATTTTAATTATACATTAACCTATGGATTACATTACATTTCACAAAATATAATGCGATATTGGATGGATATTGTGATGCGAATTGGATATCCAACATGAAGGATTACAAGTCTACAAGTGGTTATGTATTTACCATTGATGGAGCTGCTGTATCATGGAAATCTACAAAGCAAACTGTATAGCTCGATCAACAATGGAATTCGAGTTTATTGCTTTGGACAAAGCTGGAGAAGAAGCAGAATGGCTTCTTAACTTCTTAGAGGATATTCCGTGTTGGCCTAAGCCGGTGCCTGCAATTAGTATTCACTGTGACAATCAGTCAGCTATTGCAAGGGCACAAAATTGCATGTATAATGGTAAGTCTAGACATATACGTCGTAGACACAATACCATAAAGCAGTTGATCTCAAATGGTATTATCTCCATTGATTATGTGAAATCAAAAGAGAATCTCGCGGATCCGCTTACAAAAGGCCTACCAAGAGATCAAGTATATTATCTATCAAAGGGAATGGGATTAAAGCCGAACANAATGGCATCATCTCCATAGATTATGTGAAATCAAAGGAGAACGTTGTGGATCCACTTACGAAAGGTTTGCCTAGAGATCAATTACGTTGCCTATCGAAATGAATGGATTAAAGCCTACTACGTAAGGATTTTTGTAATGGTAACCCTACCTATTGACTGGAGATCCCAAGATCTTAGTTCAAAGGGATAGCTAAGTTATGAAGATTTAATGAAGCACTCAAGAAATTATTTCCTAACTCATTCCTATGATATTAAAGTGCTTTCTGCCGAAATGATTAGAGGTTAAGATACTCT